>CM077502.1:8925384-9083822 GCA_039654745.1 Houttuynia cordata | reverse complement strand
ATCCCCAAAACCCATACATCAAATGAAAATTAAAATTTTTTCCTTTCCTGCAATCATCGTATGGCCTCCCAAACAGCCAGAGTGGACTACTGAAAAAAAATTTCACGCCTCTACTTCAAAAGGCTTCGGTAATAAATGGATGGGATGAAAATTACGTGTGGCTGTGGGCAATAGCCTAATGTTTGAACTGCTTTTACTATAAATTACGATCTGAGAATACATGGTAGTAAAATGCCTGTTTTGAGTCAGGATTCCGTTGATAACACTGTTTAGCTTTAGGTGATGAAGGATGAAATGGAGGGAAAACTCGTTAAGAGTTTTGATTGTTGGGCTTATTTGTTTTTTGTTCTCACTTGTGTGAGTGTATCCTCTGTTATATCTCTGTCTTATGGTCCTTGTTTATATCTGTTGTATCAAGGTTAACCCTTTTTGTTGATGCTTTGAAGTTCAGTTGAAGTTGAGAGAACTGCATATATTCCTGTCAGTTTTTTTTCTGTAGGCTCGTATGATGAGGCTGATGTGGCTACGTCTTTCCTTGAGGAATATTTAAGAACTGAACTGTCTTCAGACACGAATCTAGTTGTTTGAAGAAGCTTGTTTAAACAGCACAAAAATTGGATGCTATTACTGATAGAAATATGTTGGAAGTTGATTATAGTGCAATCTGCAAATTAGATGCTACATTGACAAGTGTCATTCAGGTCACAGCACGTACGGTAGAATTCTTACAAGCTGAAGTCTTTGAGGATGATATATTTTGATGAGATCTGAGAGCCTTTGATGAGCAAGGAATTAGAATGTGAGATTACACAGCCTAGTAGAACATAAAAGCCCGAAAAGTGATAGTCAAACATACTCATCTTCAACCAAACTAATGGTATGTCTACCTATTGGTACCTGCAGAAGCTTTAGTGAGTGTCATCCTTTTCTTCATCTCTCTGAACCTGGGTTCCTTGTCAGAGAACTTAGTATTGGCATATAGATTGAGGTAGTCTTGGAAACGGAAGCTGCTTGGGTACTGGAGTTCTGACACTGGGGAAATGATGGCATTGGCTCCAGGATTGTAGAAGGTAACTATGGAGAGTCTGCTTCCAATCTCTGTGGCTAAAACACGATGGATGACGCTCTTGTATTTTCCATTGCTCATCACTTCTAGTTGATCTCCAGTGTTCACAAAGATGGTGCTTTTGCCATTTAAAGATGAACTCGGGGGTATGTCCACCCAATCTCCATCTTTGAGGAACTGCAGACCAGGAACCTTGTCATCTTGGAGCAGGAAAATTACCCCACCAGCATCAGTGTGGGCTCGTAGTCCCTGCACCAGATCAGGTTGAGGACACTCAGGGTATTTGGCCTCCTTCGTGCCCACAGTAGGCACTCCGTCATCTCCTGAAAATTTCTTCTTCAAGCAATCTTTCTCCAGTCCCAGATTCTCGGCCATGAGTTCCAGTAGCTTCTCTGCCAGGTTGATTACTTGATTCATGTACTCCTGTATGGTTTCCCTGATACATGACAGATAATTATCTGTTACTTCTATTTTTGTTTTGATAATGTTATTACAGTGCATACTCTATTTGCTAGCCCGTAATACAATCCAGGACCTTTATCTTCACTCACTCACCGGAAGTCATCTGTTAGGCCTGGAATGTCAGGTACATTGGAGGTTGGTAGATGACTGACAAAAAAGCTGCTCTCCCAATCTACTTCCGAGGAATTGGGTCGGGCTAGACTCTCTCCTATGAAGGTTTTTGCCATATCTGACTCATAAAAGCCTGGCTTCATATGTTCTTCGTAATGCAAATTCACCAGTCCCTTGAGCTTCTCCACCAAATCCTCACAGATGCCATGGTTGGATACCTGCATTAAGCCAATGGTGAATGATAAAGGTGTGTATCTCATATCAAGTCATCTATTGTATGGTTTTTACCAGAAAGCAGCCCCAATTCACACACGCCTCATGCAGGAGCTTCATTGTTGTCATCCTCTTCTCCGGCACTTCGGCTTTGAGTCCATCTAAGTCTATGATGGGAACTCCCATGTCGTGTATGTGCTCTTATTGGATCACACTACTTCGGTTCTTGCTACCAATCCTCTCCCGTAGTTCCTATATATACTACTAGCAGTAGCACCTCTCCTTTTTTTTTCTTTGGCCTTCGAGGAAAGTGCACCTTGAGATATTTAGTTATTAAAAAAAGGGTAAATTATACTTTACCCCTATAAATTATGGTGAAATTATAGTTGACCCCTATGAAATATGAAAATAGGCACTTAACTCATATGTAACTTAATTGTCGGATGATTTTGCCCTTGATATCTTTATCAATTTTACTTCAATTTTAGGGTTTGTAGTAGTCATGGAGACCATGACAAGTACTTAATTTTTCTTACATCATTGTTGAGTAATATGTTGACGGTTTGTGTGGAGTGTCTTTGCCAGGTGATGAAAAGAGAGGAATGGCAAATCGAGGAAGATTGTAAATTTATTAGTAAAGAGAAGGGTAAAATTGTCTCATCGTATAAGTCATAGTGCTTAAGTGCATATTTTCATAAGTCATGAGGTTAAGTGTAATTTCGTCATAATACATAAGGAGTGCAATTTGCCCTTAAAAAATGCACCTTCAGATAAGCAGGTAGACAATAAATGTATCCTACAATCACATTGTCTGTTTGTTCCTCTTTTTGTCAAATCCATCCGTGATATTCAGATGAACTTAGGATCCTTCCTCTTCGCTGCTGTTAGTATGGTTCTTTCCCCTTGGTTCTATGTTCTTGCTTTACCTGGGAGCCTAAACTAATGACCACTTTCGGCTCTTCACGTCAAAAGTTGGCTGTGCGAAGCTTCCTCTGTTCAGTTTACTGCTCATTGATGTATCCTGTCCTCGTGTTCTTTATAGTATGGTTTTCTTGTGTTGATGGTTTTGGACTATGGTCTTCCTGGCGTTCAAGGTTTCAGCTCTATTTCCCGTGGACGATCTCTCTCGAGTCTTGTCTTGATTTATACAATAATGTAAATTAGGAGTAAACTAATGAAGAAGTCCATTAATTTAAGGATTTGTGCTCTGCCTTTGTTGTTGGTGAAATTCATCTTAGTGCGTGAGGAGTCTTTTTGCAGACAATGAGAGAAGCCCATTGGTTTGAACTTCATTTGGCTGGTTTTCTGCTTGTGGGTCCAACGTAGTCCTGCAGTCTGCCTAACTCTGCCATAGACAAATAAGGTTAGTTCTAAATCAAGTAGAAAGTAGTAGCATCAAGAATAGATATTAAATCGTCAGTACGAAACCTGAAGATGTTCAGTGGGCACACTCTAATTGCTTAATTAGGTTACAGACTCACAGCGAAGTAATCTGAACCGGAACATTTAGAATGTCGGATAATTAATCAAAATTAGGCTGCATTTGACGGTCAGTGGAGTCTATTTACCATCAATGGGATAAGTTATACCGGGTAGAAGAAGAAACACCGGACACTTCCTTTTTAAATAGGCAGTGTGATGATAACTTGCATTCCTCATCTTGTGAGAAGAAACTCAGAAACCACAAAGCAGTTTCATTGAGATGGAAAAGATAAGGGAGCCAATTAGATGATATTATTCGGGAAAAATCAGAAACTTTGGATGTAAAACTCTTAAAGTCCAATATCCCCTCCTAGTTTGTTGCTGAAGCCATCACTTGCATTGAGTTTTGTTTTAGGTTTTTTGATAGAGAGAAAGGCTCAAAGTATGCTTTTGGTCTGTCCTTGCACACCATGTTCCATGGGCCTTATGTCTTCATCAAACGGCTAGTGCACAAACATATGTAACATTTTGAATAATTGAGTAGCATCCGCTCTTCTTATGTGTCTGCAGCAGATGATCGATACCTCATCGAGTGGTCTTCAACCGGAGTTTTCTCAAAATCACCATGCATTTGCTACGGATGCAAGAAGCAAATCATTGCCGTTTTTTAAGATACATACCATTGCCGGTTTAAGAACAATGTGAAATGTTGGTTTTTTGGCAAAAGATTTTGCATTCTGTGGGAAATTCTAAAATCAATAAGTGCACTTGTTACAACTTCTGAGCAAGGATGGCTGCTACGGTGAGCTGCTTATTCTGTCCAAAATCGGCAACTTTTTACCAATCAAACGCCTTTATCAACTCGTTTTCCAGGCATTGGAGCTTGTTTTAGAGTACAAACGCTACTCCTGCAAGGCTAAGTTCACTAGTGGCTGAATTGGCCAACCGCATACTGACTTGGAAGCGCATGCATAAAAGCCCCATGGATTCCACAACCAGCTGAAGTCATGCATAAGGCATGTACGCCGTTGAAGGCCGACGGCTCCTACACCCAATAATTTCTCATCGGTCTCCGGGATTGCCGGCGGACTGGAAGGACCTGTGTGCTCCAGTTGTATACCACTTCCTACTCTTTTCCTTGTGCGCCGTCGACCATGGAGATCGGCATGTCCTATAAAAGGGGAGTAAAGGTGTCTTGGTCTGTCGATTGTACTAAATAGTTTCTCGTTTCTCTCCTTGTGGAGACAGACGACTCCAGTCGAGGGAGAGTAAAAGTGTTGTGGGCTGCATGGAATACTGAATTATTCATCCACGTACTTATAATCAATTTATAATTAATGTACTCCCTCCATTCCAAATATACTATGTAGATTTGAAGATATTCACTGTTCTAAAATATTGTGTGCATTGTGCCAAATCACGTGATTTCATCTTTCCAAAATTGGAGAAGATTTGGAGATTGACTTGAACTTGGTTCGTGAACGAGCATATGAGTTAGAGGACATTTGGTTCATAAAAAATCAACTCCATCTGGCTCGAAAAATCCAGCTGATTATAGATTTTCCGGATAATCCACTAACCAAATCCATAACCAGCTGGATGATGCTTATTTTTCATGCCCCAAATGGCCCCTTAGACGGGATATCAGAGATGAGATAAGGAATCATGTGACTTCCTTGTGGCTTCATGGTCTAATAAAAATGAGAATTTTCTCAAATATACACAGTAGTATTTTGGAACGGATGGAGTATCGTTTTTAACCACTTTGATAGCTTATTTGCTTATTTTTTGGAGCCTGACATGTTAAAAACTCAAGAAAATAGGTGGTCTTTAGACCGCCCACCTTTCATGTAGAACCGGCACTGGTCTGGCGATAATGGTGGGCCTCTGGCTGAAGGGGGCCATTGCCCGGTGGTGATGATGCGACCTTTGCCACTAATGTAACATGGTATTTACATTTTATCTTATCACGAAACATTAATTACCTCGTTGTCTTCTGAGTTTAGCAATATTTTCAAAACTTACGTTTCACAATAAATTGTTCGCCATTTGAGTAGTGTGTGAGCGTGTGCTGCTCCCAGACATTGATCCACGTGGGGAGAAATAATTCAGTACAACAAGTAGACCATGTGGATTTACTCCCACTTAATTTACAAGAGCTATCAATCTCTAGGAGTGGCGGCAATGGGAGAAGCTGTGAGCTCTATAGCTGGATACCACTTCCTGGTAGAGCACAAAACTTGTCCCTGTGCGCCGTCGATCATCGAAATCAGCATCTCCGATGAATGGGGAGCAAAAGTGTTGAAGTTTGTGATTATATACTGAGTAATTTCTCTCCTTGTGGAGACAGATGACTCTAGAAAAAGGAGAGTACAAGTATCGTGGTATAGTCGTTTACAATGTGTCATTTTTAATCACTTTGATAGGTAGGTAGGTTAGAGCTTTGGTTGATTTATGCATCAGTAGTGGCATTTTTAAGTTAGGAGCTTAATTAATTAGTGTGTGCCTTTTGTATGCATAGTGCAAGTTAACCATCAGTTTCTAATCAGTTATACAAAGTACTCCTTCTGTTCCAAAATATTATGTGCATTTGGAAATATTTATTGTTCTAAAATACTGTGTATATTTTGCTGAATTATGTGACTTCTTTTTTTTTTAAATTAGAAGAGACTTGGAAGGATTGACTTAAACTTGGTTCGTGAATGAACATTAAATTGGATGGGATATATGGAATAAGGAGTCATGTGACTTCCTTGTGGGTTTCATGGTTTAATAAAAATGAGAATTTTCTCAAATATATAATATTTTGAAACGGTGGGAGTATAAAAATACTCCATTTAATCGTGGAATCCATGAGCCAAGAATGGACCATGCCCCATGTTCACATTCCAGCCAAGCAAAAAAAATGAAGACAAACCCATTATTCAACCAAATTGCAATTCGCAAGAATCTCACGCATTGCTTCAACCAGGCCACTTTCTCCATTGATGCTAAAACACACAGGTTGCAGAACCTGATTTTGATTCCCCAACAACCCAGCTGAGAGCTGGTAAAATAGTTGATTTCCACTTGACCCACTCCCTGACCAGTAGGGACGAGGCATATCCCCACCACCAAGGCAACCAATCCCCAAAACTTATTTCATTCGGTAGTCGATTATACATGACTCTAAGATGCTTTTAGACAAGAGTTACAAGGGAAGTCGGAGAAAATGTAGAAAGATGATGAGCGGCCGGCCATTTACTAGCTAGTGTGGTGCGAAGCCGTACTTGTAGCGGCGGAAGAGGTCCTCCGTCTGAGCATTCTTGAAGGCGCTGCAGGCGATGATGTAGACCCAGATGAGGACGACGACGGCGACGATGAGGATGACATTGGCCTTGCGCCACTCCCTCCTCAGGCTCCCCAGCAGCCCCGCCCTGCACGACTCACACCCGTAACACAGCTGGGCCGGGTCATTGCTCCAGGCCCAACAATCCCTATCCGCCCCTGGGTTTGCCGGGCTCGTCCACACCGTCGGGCCCACGTAGCCGTACCCGCACACCAGCGGCGGCTTACAACACCCCGTCTGCACAACAGAAAATAGCCCATTAGCATCCCAGCATGGCCCATTTAAAGTGAACAAATTTCCAGTGTATTTAATGATTTAATATGCAGCCATAGTGGCTAACGTGTAAGTTGGTGAATGGTGAAATACACGGCCAGCGTGGTGCGCTAAATACATTGAAAAATTAAGTGGTGGAACCTGGAGGGGGGAAAGGTGGGAGGAGAGGAAGAACTGGTCGGAGGGGAAGAGCTGCTGGGCGAGCTTGGGGCAGAGGTCGGAGGCGGCGAGGCAGCGGCGGATCTGGGACCAGTGGGAGTTGTCGGAGACGTAGCGGCGGAGCCAAGAGTGGTAGGAGGAGAGGCGGTAGTCTTTGAAGTAGGGGCGGGAGGGGTCGGGGGAGTAGGAGCCGTCGGGGCGGGTGACGATAAAAGCGAAAATGAGGAGGCAGAGGAGGAGGATGATGAGGATGGCCATGCAGAAGAGGTAGATGGCAAGGAGGCCCTGGCGGTTCCAGTGGGCGCCGACGAAGCCGGAGAGGGAGACGAGGAGGAGGAAGAGGCCGAGGAGGAGGAGGGGCCAGCGGAAGGCGTGGAGGCAGGCGGTGTCTTGCTTGGAGGCGAGCCAGATGCCGGAGCCGATGACCGGGAGGGATGCCAGGAAGGCCAAGAAGTTGAGCACCGCCAGGATGTTGTTGCTGACGGCCATCAAAGCAGAATCAGATTTGGGAATTGCAAGGAGGCCTGGCAGACTGAAGTGGCTGGGTGGTTGGTGTGTGTTCGCTTGACACAAAGGGATAAAAAAAACTAGTGTGGGACCCACGCACCGTGACAGCGCGGAGGTGGGGGAAAAGCGGCGGAGGTTGGCTTGGGAGTGAGGGCTTTTCGACGCTGTTTCTCTTCTTTTCTTACAACTTTTGGGGGCATGGGGCCGACCCTCTGCGTTTCCGCCGACAAAGCTAGTTACTCCTCGCGAGTCGCAACCAAGACAAAATTGCGATTTGAAATTTGGATCTCTCATACAAGGGCGTTTGCAATTCACCTTGTTGGTGCTAATAAATTCACCTTGTATCACCCTCCAGGTTCATCTCTATTTGAGGAGGCTGTTTGGATCGTGAAATAACCGAAATTCTCTATCAGTCTAATCTCATTGCAAGGTGGTTTAGATAAGGAAATTAAAAATTCACCTTGTATCACCCAACTTTTACCAAATTCACCTAAAAATGATGAATTTGGCCCTGACAACTATTATCAAATTCATCACTTTCTTATTCGCTGTCATGTGATAAATTCATTGGGAGTGATGAATTTAATTCTCCCCTTCTTCGCTATCCAACCAATGCTTTAATCGTTGGACGCTTTTTGAAGCCGGAGCACACTTCCTAAAGCAGAGGTTCTAAGTTCAAATCCACACACTGATGGTCACCCACTTGGGATATAATCATGATTTACTTGTTGTGTATGATGGGTGGGCTATGTATACACTCGAGGGGATTGGCAGCGGGATACAGTGCTCTTCTAGTTGAGCATTACGTACTAGGATACCCCTTGTTATGAAAAAATTAAAAAATAAAAGATAATCAAGTCTCAAACACAATTATTTCCAAAACTATTTACAACTCATTTAGCATAGGGATGAGTTTACATGAGATCGTTCTCATATAAGAAGCATGAGGCTAATCTTTATAGCCGTTAGATTCTGATCGGAGGGTGGATATCAAATCAGTGGGTAGGTGAGTGTGTCACATCCAAGATTGGGTGAGATCATTATGAATATTTATAGCCGTCAGATCAAGATCCAACGGCTATGATTCAAAGTGGCCTCATATAAGCAATATGAGAGCGATCTCATTTAAACTTTTCCCTTTAGGGTATGCTATCAATATATGTTGTAAGAAGCTTCTGATATGTGTTTGAAGTATCCAACCATTTGGATTTAGCTAAATGGTGTAACTAATATGGGACATATAGCGAACAATATGGGACGGAGGGTGATCCCCGAAATGGCCTAATACCACGGTTGGTTGGCTTTTGTTTTTCTAGTATTCCATTATATATGTTAATTATATATGTTAGAGCATTAATTTCAAATCATCTGCTTGATTGCAAAGGAGGCAGAAACAAACCGTGCCAGCTCAATGAAACTCCCGCCTTCCGGCATTTTCTGTTTAAAATGAACTAAAATTAGTTCCTTTTGAAAAGCCTTACGGTGATGATACTTCCGGACGGAGGGAGTAGTTCGCATGATGAGCAATAGCGCCTCATCCTCGAAAACTTTAACTCTCTCTCTCTCTCTGTCAGTCTAAATCCAGGTGATGTGAATTGTGAAAAGAATTTTAAGAAGCGCTCATGGTTCCAATCAACAAATTTAACTCAGGACCCTTGCGAACTCAAGAATTATGCGCAAGTTGTTACATTTAGCTAGGATGAATGATCTCTTTGCTCTCTTCATGGCGACGTAGGGCACTGGACACACATTTGCAAGAGAACAATGTTAAATAGTGCGAGCAGATTCGAGCGTGCCATTTGGTTCGTGATTAATCCAAAACATCTATAGTGAAAATTCACTTTCATTATTTATTTTCGGATTTTTCGCTGTGGATGTCTAAAACACAACATGAGGTGTTTCAGCTGAAAGTGAAAAAAATAAGAAATGAATAGTGAAAGTGAAACATCCACTGTGGATGTTTTACTTTTTATCATGCCCCAAACGGCCCCTAAGGTGTGAGGGGGTGAAAATCGTCTGATCATAATGGGGCCTTCAAGATCTGATGGCTGATATCTTGCACATGCTTCTAACACGTACTCTAATTACATCCATTCTCTTTTCTTTTCCTTTTCTTTTTTACAATGTGAAAACCATGGTTGTAATGAATCTCCCAAATCAGCAACCCACGACTCATAAAAATACGAATGGGAGAGCCAAAGGAATGTTGGGATACTGAGCAAAGACACGAGTGAAAAACATCTATTTGATAGCGCCACGCCTGTTATTTTCCACACATTTTCAGTCTTCCCACGTTTCTTTTGGAAAATCTCCTCCTAAATAGATTCCCCATGCAGGTAACTTTTTTTTAGAAAATTTTAGGCAGAAAGGTAATTACTTTGTACAAATTCCCTACTTAAAGAATCAACCTACCAAACACATTAAGGGTGTGTTTGCTTGCTAATTTTGAATGAAGAAGAGGGAAATCTGTAGCTTCTAATTTTGCATGATAATTTGGGTGTTAGCTGGCAGATCTTAATATAAGTAGAAACAATGATGTTTTTTTACAATAATATGAAGCTAATAAGGGCAAGAACGCAGGGAAAAAGACCATGGGTTTAGAAAATCATTTTTTTCTACGTTCTTGTCCCTACCGGCTATAAATGATTATCAAAACTGTCATTGCCTTATTCTTTTTTTACTTTTCAAGGGAAATCTCCTCAAGAGGAGATTATGTGAGAAGTCAATTTTTCCTTTTAAAATGATGTTATGATCCTATTCTAATTAGGATTATGATTAATTTTCTTCATTAGTTGGATTCCTAAGACTAGGTCAATTAAGATTAATACTCCTATGTCAATTAGGGCTATAGTTTAGACTCTATCCTATGTCAATTAGGATTATGGTTTAGAATCTATAAATATGTAAATGGGTGTTCCCTAATCCATAACCAAAGAAATCAATGAAGTTTATTTATTAGTTTAGTTTAATCTAGTCTTTTTTAGCCTTAATCCTATTCTTTCTTCCCTTTCTACTATAATGGAATTACCTGTAGATTATGATCTACATCAAATGACTTCTTCTAGGGTTTCACTTCTTGTCGCGCTTCTTCAAGAATTAGTGTAACAAGCACGCTATTTCAAAAAGAACCTTAGGTTATAGGGAAAGTCATGTAGAAAGTGAATTTTGGTGCATTTGGTTGCACCAAACTTCAATTTTTACATTACTTTCCCTAGAATTTGAGGTTCTTTAAGGAGTAGTGTGTGACATGTTCGGGATTTACCGGGTATTCTCACACTCAAATAATCAAACACAACACAATAGAGTTTGGGATTTACATGGTTCGGGAATTTACCTATGTTCACGAAGCACACACTTTATTTTTTGAGAAAGATTACAAGAATGTAACAAAACTCTCTACACTTTCAACTCTAAGAGGCGAAAGGGCAAGTGGCTCTACTCAACTCTACTCCCTAGCTTTCTCTTTCTCTTCTTCTCATTGTCTACACCTTTTTGTTATGATGTAGTGTGGTGTAGTTAGTGTGCCAATGTTCTTGCCCTTTTATAGGGAAAAATCATGGTGTGAAAGCAAATTAAAAAATCAATTTTGTTAGCATCACCTTCCTTTGGTTGGCATCACCGTCCTTTGGCTACCCATGGTTGACACCTAACATGTTGTCAACCCCACATGATTTTAACTTCTTTTGTCTCCATCCTAACAATCTCCCACTTAGAGAAAAAGATATTGCATATATGATCGGTGAACACTGAAGTATTCAATCCTGTCTTCATTCGTGAAGACAATTGCTTCATCACATAGCAATATGTGTCAACAATCTTTTCAGGCTCTAGAACTTTTCTTGGTCGAGTTCGGGCTTCTCGTATTGCTTCTCTCTATACCAACTTCTTTTTAGTCTTGCTCCCGGTACCGCTACTAGTACTAGCGCACATACTGGCGTTGCCTTTATTGGCTGCCAAACTGTTGTTGGCACTCTCGCCTGCACTACTCTCATCATAGATGTGTTGTTGTTGACATCAGCTTCAACCTGGTCTTCACTTCACATGATCCATTTCATTACTTCCCAATGGGTTTTTCCTGGGTTGAACATAAATATGCCAACAACTCCCACTGTATAGCTAATGGGTGGTCTTGTACATACCAATTCCCAATAGATCTTTTCAGAACTTCATCTCGTCCTTCATTGCAAGCTCCCGTTTATTATCATCTTCTACCTCACATGCTTCCTCATGTTGGGATTGTCACATAAAAGAGGGCTAAAATACTACCAAATTATTCACATACAAATGACAAATATACACATGAAATACTATAAAGAGTATAAGAATTAGAACCAGGTTCGAGGCACACTATGTGTTGTCCTTGAAACAGATACGCCGCCCTCCGTGCACAGGCGATTAATAGTGTTCCGTTCCCGAGATACAATGAACCACACCGTCAGTTTAAAGGTGCACTTCAAATCAAACTGACTGGATCTCGATCAGAGGAGACTCTATTGCTCAATGATGGATGATGAATTAAAATAGAAGATGAACAAGTTTTTCCTTATATTCTGTAACCCCTTTCTGTGAAAAATCGTTCTCTATATATAGAAGGACGCTGTTAGGTCTTTTCTAGAAGAAGAGACGCAATTTTCCGCAGAGAAATGGCCATTTACTTGTTGTAACCACTTAGCCAATCGATCGTTTTATAATGCGATCGATCGCCTTATTTAACCTAAAATTATGATCGATCGTTTTATCACGGTGCACAAATCCTAAAATTCCAGTAACTATGATCGATCGTTTTTATACCGATCGATCGGACCAATACGGAAACCAAATTGCAGAAAATTACAGTAACTACGAACGATCGGTTTATCACGGTTGATCGTTATGCGATCGATCGCTGCATTTTTTTAACTAATTTATTTAATTTCAAGTCAAATTTCAACAATCCCCACCATGACTTGATATTAAACCAGTCTATACACTAAAATGCATACGACACATGAATGAGACATTGAGCAATAGCACTCTAAGTTTTCGGCGATAGGTACCTTGCGGGTTTGAACCTACACCTAGTTTGGTAGGTCGCCACTCTCACAAATTCGAAGTGAACTAAATCTTGAACTTGAACCTTAGAGCAAGAGCTTTGACAAATCTAACAGTTAGAGTAACTCCCTTTTCGAGATCATTCGGGGTAGCGTTTTACGGCCATGCGCCTTGTATCTTTTCATGAGTAGCACATTAGAGAACAAGCCCTCATTCTCCTTAACTGCGACCTCAGTGACACTCATGTAGGTGATAGTCTCCAAGGGTAATCTGCATAACAATACCCTGCTTTTAAAGCCTTGACCTCATTAAGACTTTCGTCAACCTGTTTCATATGCAGTATAGCACTCTCATCATCACATGGAAACGAGCATACAATTTATTATAATAGTGTTATCCAAGTCACGCATTAGCTTGTTGTTACCCATTGAATCTTCGTCGTGGGATCTCCACTCAGAGAGATTGGGTTGCTACTAATGATGACTTAAATCATAGGCTTTCAGCCCCATTTCCCTAGATAAGTTAAGGACTTGTCCTGCCAACAACCCTTTAGTGAATGAATCAGCCAAGTTATCCACTGATCGTATGAAATTTAAAGTAATGACTCGAGATGTAGTCAACTTGCGCAAGATTTTATACCTTAGTTCAATATGCCTAGAGGACCTCTTATTATGATTCTTACTCATAACCTTATCAAGAGCTGATTGGCTATCACAGTGAATCAAAATTCCAGGAATTGGGTTATTTAACCAGGGTATATCTATTAATAGATCCCTAAGCCATTCCGCCATTCCTCCAGTTTTATCAAGTGCTACTATCTCAGCATCCATAGTAGACCTTGTTATAACAGTTTGCTTGGAAGATTTTCATGCAACTGCCCCACCACCAAGTGTAAACACATAACCACTTGTGGCCTTTGTTTCATCAGAATCTGATACCCAATTAGCATCACTATATCCTTCTAATACAGCAGGGAACCCGGAGTAATGTAAACCGAAATTTACACTTCCCTTCAGATATCTGAATACTCTCTCAATGGCAATCCAATGAGATTCATTTGGGCTCTTTGTGTATCTACTTAGTCTTCCCACAGCATAGGATATATCCGGTTTACTGCAGTTTGCTAGATAACTCAAACTTCCTATCAACTGTGAATATCTAAGTTGTGCCACACTTTCCCCAGGATTTTTTTTCAGTCTTATACTTGAATCATATGGCGTACTGATAGGTTTTCTATCGAAGTAACCATACTTCTTTAGAATCTTCTCCACATAGTGTGATTGACTCACAACTATTCCATTAGAACTCCTATCAATATTTATGCCCAGTATGACTTTGGCAAGACCCAAGTCTTTCATATCAAAATTCTCGTTAAGGAAACCATTAACCTTATTGATATGATCCAAATTGTTACCAAAAATCAAAATATCATCTACATATAAACATAACATCACAAAACAATCATTAAACGACTTCCAATATAAACATTTATCTGATGTACACATAACAAAATTATTAGAAAGAAGAACAACATCAAACTTTTGATGCCATTGTTTAGGAGCCTGTTTTAACCCATAGAGAAATCTCACTAACTTACATACTTTTCTTTCTTGACCAGGAACTACAAAACCTTCAGGCTACTCCATATAGATTTCCTCCTCCAATTCACCATTTAAAAATGCTGTTTTGACATCCATTTGATGTATCTTGATGTTATAATGAGCTGCCAATGCAATAAGCACTCTAATTGTAGTTATCATGGGCACAGGAGAATACGTGTCAAAGAAATCTTGACCTTCCTTTTGACTATACCCTTTAGCCACTAATCTAGCTTTGTACTTTTCAATGGATCCATCAGGATAATATTTTCTTTTAAAGATCCACTTGCACCCAATGGGTTTAAACCCTGGAGGTAGATTCGTTAGAACCCACGTCCCATGTGCAAGGATTGAATCCATCTCACTCTGTACCGCTTCTTTCCATAAAGAAGATTCACTAGATGACATAGCCTCACTAAAAGTCAAAGGATCCTCGTTCTCCACCATGTAAGTATAAAAGTCATCGCCATAATTCTTCTCTATTCTGGTTCTTTTAGATCTCCTAACCTCTACATTGGTATCCGAATCTTCAATTCTTGGAATAGAAGATGATGATCCATCTTCTTTATGCACTACAACTTTACTCTTTTCCTTCATAGGAAATACATTCTCAAAGAATGTTGCATCATCGGACTCTTTAATAGTATTAGGTGCATAATCCTATCGATCATACCTAATTACTAAAAACCGATATGCTCTACTATTTAATGCATAACCAATGAACACTGCATCATATGTTTTTGAACCTAGCTTATCCATTTTCACGTTTGGGATTTTCACTTTGGCAAGACATCCCCAAACCTTAATGAACTTCAAGCTCGGTTTTCTTCCTTTCATCAATTCATAAAGGGTTGTAATTTTTCCTTTATAAAGCACACGGTTTAAGATCATACAAGCAGAAAGAATTGCTTCTCCCCATAAATTCTTCGGTAGACCCGAAGAAGAAAGCATAGAATTAATCATGTCAATGAAAGTTCTATTCTTTCTTTCTGCCACTCCATTAGATTGAGGAGAGTAAGGCATTGTGGTCTCATGTATTATTCCTTGATCTTCACAAAACTTGTAAAATTCAAGGGAACAATACTCCCCACCACGATCAGACCTTAGTCTTTTAACCCGCCTCTCAGTTTGATTCTCAACCTCCATCCTATAGACCTTAAACTTCTCAAAAGCCTCATCTTTCGACTTTAACAAATACACATGACAAAATTTAGAGTAATCATCAATAAAAGTAATGAAATATCTCATACCACCCCTAGTAATCAATCCATTTAACTCACATATATCCGAATGAACTAATTCAAGCAAACATGTAGATTTATCAATAAACCTATAAGGTCTCCTAGGTTGTTTTACTTGAACACATATTTCACATTTATCACTACTTACATCATGCAATTTCGGAATCAAATCAAGATTCATCATTCTTCTAATAGTATTTGAATTCACATGTCCAAGTCTCATATGCCACACATCAAAAGAATCAACATGATAAACCAACGAGTCATCTACTTGAAATAAAGAGTTATTACAAGAAACCAAATTTAGTTTAAAGAGGCCATTACACACATAGCCTTTGCCAATAAAAATACCATGTCTAATTATTACAACTTTATTTGACTCAAACACTAATTTATATCCTTCTCGACTAAGAAGTACTCCACTGACTAGGTTCTTCCTCACACTAGGCACATGCAACACATTACGAAGAGTCAACGTGTTCCCCGATGTAAACCGGATGTCCACATTTCCAACTCCATAAACTCTAGCCTCAGAGGAGTTCTCCATCGTCACAGTCCTATCCTTTACTTCCTGATAGAAAAAAAAAAGAAACATCAACACCGATGTGAACAGTTGCCCCAGTATCAACCCACCAATCGGTAGAATCATATGCCAAGTTAATTTCAGAATTAGTTAATACTAACCTGTCATCTGAAGTAACCATGTTAACATGAGCAGAAGATGCAGCCCCACCATGACTATGGCCCTGACCTTTCTTCTCTTTGCACTTGTTTGCAAAATGTCCCAGTTTCCCACAGACCCAGCAAACCTTCAACTTCTTGTCCTTATGGATATTTGAACCAGGTTTGAAAGACCGATCCTTTAACTTCTTGTTATTCTTCTTATTACCATGAAACTTCGGTTTCCCTTCTACAACATTTGCTTCAGCACTATCTTTGACCCCAGAAGATGAGCCTTGTAAGATTTTCATCTTACCTCTATGCTTTTCTTCAATTTGTATGGCCACCATAAGATCATCAACGGACATTGCGTCCCTTTTGTGCTTCAAGTTAACTTGGAAATCCTGCCATGAGGGTGGTAGCTTGTCTATAAGCGCAGGAACTTGGAGCCTCTCGTCAACGGGAATGCCTTTCCCAATGATCTTTGCTACCAAATTCTGTATCTCAACAACCTAATCTCTAACAGATTTGTTATCGACCATCTTGTAGTCAAAATACTCGCCCACAACATATTTTTCTTTCCCTTCATGCTCCTTTCCAAATTTCTTATTAAGGGTATCCCATAGTTCTTTAGTAGATTTAGTATTCACATGCAAATCATATAATTCATTGCTCAAGACACTCAATATTTGTCCATGGCACAGTTTATCATCTTGTTTGAATTTATCACTATTAACAGGCTTGGTTCTTCCAACATCAGACGAACTAGCAGTCTTGTCAGATTCAGAAGACAGTTTTATCCACAATAGCATCAGAAATCACATAGAATATATTCAACTGAGTCAACCCAAATTTCATCTTTGTTTGCCATCGCATGAAATTCTTGCCATCAAATTTCTCAGGCTTCAATGATTTGTCAACACTCATAATTGCAGTAGTATTCAATCAACAAGAACAAAAATATATATGTTTCAAGATTGTTGGGATTGTCACATAAAAGAGGGCTAAAATACTACCAAATTATGCACATACAAATGCAAATATACACATGAAATACTAGAAAGAGTATCAGAATTAGAACCAGGTTCGAGGCACGCTATGCGTTGTCCTTGAAACAGATACGCCGCCCTCCGTGCATAGGCGATTAATAGCATTCCGTTCCCGAGATACAACGAACCACACCGTCAATTTAAAGGTGCACTTCAAATCAAACTGACTGGATCTCGATTAGAGGAGACTCTATTGCTCAATGATGGATGATGAATTAAAATAGAAGATGAACAAGTTTTTCCTTGTATTCTGTAACCCCTTTCTGTGAAAAATCGTTCTCTATATATAGAAGGACGTTGTTAGGCCTTTTCTTGAAGAAGAGACGCAATTTTCTGCAGAGAAACGACCATTTACTCGTTGTAACTGTTTAGCCGATCGATCATTTTATAAGCCGATCAATCGCTTTGCGATCGATCGCCTTATTTAGCCTAAAATTATGATTGATTGTTTTATCGCGGTGCACAAATCCTAAAATTCCAGTAACTACGATCGATCGTTTTTATACCGATCGATCGGACCAATACGGAAACCAAATTGCATAAAATTACTTCGCGTTATTATGCCGATCGATCGCTGCATTTTTTAAACTAATTTGTTATATTTCAAGTCAAATTTCAACACCTCATAGAATTCAGGCTTTCTATTATTCTTCTAGGGACTCACTCTCCTTATAAAGCTTCTTGAACTTTCATTTCGAAAACTGGTCTTGATTTTGTTTACCAACAACTCATCGTGCATCATCAGACGAGGATTTGAGCATTGGAGCTATTGCTCCAAATGCTTCTTGCTTCTCCCACTGAATCAAGGATTCAATCTCAGCTTCTCCCAGAGCTACTTCTTCCCTGAAGCTACTGCTCTCGGCTTCTCTCCATGGAGGTGCTACTCCATCATCTTGGAGGATTAAATGCTCCTTGCTTCTATCCTTGGAGGATGCTGCTCCATCATCTAAGAGGATTCGCTGCTAGAGCTGCCAAAGCTTATTAGAGGGCCACTTAGCTACTGCTCTAGTTCTACCATCTTCTTCCTTGAGCGAGTTGCTGTTTTAGCTTCACCATCTTCTTCCTTGATCATAGTTGTCTCTCACTTTCGTCCTCCTCTGTATGGATTGGAAAGCCCATGATCTCGACTTTTGTCAGGAGACCTAGACATGTCTCGTCCTTCACGGATTCTCCCTTAGAGCCACTACTCCTTACTTCGACCTTTTCTCCTCTGTCCTGCAAGATGGACTCGGCTGGATTTGCCCACAGTCGCTTGTTGCCCCCTTCGACCTATGGCAGAGGTCCCGCAGTTGCCTGGTGGTATGTCTCTGCAGTCCTACTGCATGACAGCCAATGCGATGTTGGATGACCACTATGCTCCATGACGGTCATTGCGTTGCTGAAGCCATCTCTTGTGCACTTACTTCATCCTATTGGCAGAATCATGGATCTCCTCTATTGTTGCAAGATCTAGATCTCTCCACAGGGGATTCAATGGCTTTTGCATTCTTGAAGCCATCTCCTGTACACCGACTCTATCCTACCAGCGGAATCCTGGATCTCCTCTGCTAGAGGCTAAATGACCAAGTATGGGTACGACAATTATATAGATCAGGTTAGAGTACCGTAAGATATGACAAAAAATGGAATATACGGGAAAACATGCAAAAAGTACGGGGAAGTAATAAAATTGAAAAGCACGCAAGATGTCAGATGGTGTTTGTGCCATTACTACCAATAAAAAAGAAGTGCAGTGATAACCTTACAGCAGATTCCTACACATTTCCATACACATCAGCTGTGTATGGAAAATGTGTAGGAATCTGCTGTACAAATATCATTTCCTAAAAAGGAAGGCAAAGAGTGCATACCTAGTGGTCACAATCCACAAGTTGCTGCTCACCAGCTTCCCAGTAGACAGAAAATTTGCATTTTCTAGTAATCATGGTAATAAGGCGGGGGAATCAATAATGCCTAGTGAGTAAAACATGGAATTGTTTTAAAAATTAATGTTTGTCCATGTGAACAAGCTTCTCTCAATTGGGAAATATATATATGCAAATAAACATGGGAAATGTCTGAACTGTGGAGCGATTCAAAACATTATCATCCATTTAATGTAGACTCTCAGTTGGGTAATAAATATACACAAATAAACATGGGAAATGTCTGAACTGTGGAACCATTCTCAACCCTCAGGTAAGAGCTATATAAATATGCAAAACGTAATAATCCATTTAACACATAAAGCAAAAAATAGGACAATAATCTCTTTTCAAAGACAAAAAAGAAGTCAGACACTAACCAATGGCATCAAAAAATTTGATAAATAATATGTGCGCGATGGCAAGGCCTATCTGACTTAACAGTATAAAGATTCTGACTTTCATACCAATCTGACTTAGCCGTAGACTGCGCTGGACCTATGCAGAGGCCAGAACTCAGTGCGAGCAGCATGTGAGGCGCGGAGGGGAAGTAGGAAGAGGGTATGCCTGGGAGAGCCGTCTCCGACGGGGAAGCAAAGTTGGAGCTGCAGCGCTTGGGGGTGAGGTCACCGATGGCGGTGTCTTCGGTGGCGTGGTTATGATAGTCGTGGTGGTTGTGGAAGTTGCAGTGGCACCTGCAGGAGGCGCAGCGGAGGGGAAGTAAGAGGAGGGTATGGCTGGGGGAGCCGTCTGCGGCGTGGAAGCGGATTTGGAGATGTGGCGCTTTGGGGTGAGGTCACCGATGGCGGCGGGGTCGTAGTCGTCGTGGCGGCAGTGGAAGTTGCGGTGGCACCCGCAGGCAGAGCAGCGGAGGGAAGTGAGGATGGCGGGATGAATAGTATGGGCAAAATAAGGGATTTAACAATGAAACGTGTTTTACGCATCTATAAGTGTTTTGCGCGTTTAAATGCATTTTTTTGCACAAAAACACGTTTTTCACAAGTACATGTTTTGAATGCCTTTTTTTACGGCTTCCTACCCAAAACGTTTTTTGCGTATTTTAAACCCGTTCAAAATGCGTTTTTGGTCACAGAGGCTGTAGGATCTAGATTTCTCCACTAGGATTTACTAGCTTCGTCTGACCTGAGTTGTTCCGTCTGCAACATCTCTCCTCTACTGGGTTGTTCGTTGTTCTTCCGGATGTCTTCGAAAAACTCTATGGACCATATTACAATTTGTGGAACTTCAGTGGCCAAACTGCAATTTCTGACACACTAAATACACCACATTGCATCACAACAAAAAAAGGTGTACAGATATTGTGAGAAGAAGAGAAAGGGAACTGAGTAGAGTTGAGTAGAGGTACTTGCTCCTTCTCATCCTAAATTTGAAAGTGTACAAAGTTTTTTACATTCTTTTAGAGTAAAGTGTATGTGCTATGTAAACGTAAGCAAATTGCCGAATCAAATAAATTCTTGCCTCAATTGTGTTGTGTTTCGTTATTAGAGTGTGAGAATACCCACCGAATCACCCAACACTGGTATTGGAACCCATGTTACCAATTGTTTCGGCCCACCAGTCCACGAGAGAAACTAGTCTTGCCCCCAACCCAAGACTCGATGTATGAGGGGGATATTATTGAGGTTTATCGATCCCACATTGGTTATGAAAGGGGCTGGTGATCATCTTATAAGTATGAGAGAAAGTTTACCGCTAACTTTTGGGGTGGGAGAGGCCACCCAACATGGGACGCCTAATTCTCCGGAAAGCACAGACAAAAAGTGAACTGAGGCAAAAAGCCTTTTTGGAGGATAAAAGTGACAATCTCCTCCAAATGAGATTTTAGTCAGAAAGTCAATAGAAAATCATTCAATGACAAATTATTTAAAACTGGTAATTTAAAACTGGCAAGGCAGAGACTCATCTCCCCAAGTTATTGCCTTTGCCAGCTTCTAATAACTACGGAAATTATCACTCCTACTGCTAGTACCACAGGACATCATTCAGACTGAAAGGGAAAAAAATTTGAAAATAGTGACAGTGAAATATCCAGTGTGGATGTTCATGGCCATTTGGGGCATGATAAAGCAAATCATCCGCACGGGATATTTTACTCTCACTGTTTATTTTAAGTTTCTTTCACTTTCAGGCTGAAATACGTCACGACGTGTTAGAAAGTGAAAAAAACGTAAAATAAATAGTGATGACGCCCCAGACCGCAATTACGCCCCGAAGGCCCCTGATTTCAAAAAGAAATCAGAATGTACTAGCCAAATTAGTTGTCAATCGCACCTTAAATTTAACCAATTTAAGAAATCGCACTATTGCAACCGTTACAACGTTCCAATTCGATAGATAGTTCCGCAGTAAAGCATATCGAAGAGCCATGCCATCGTCTGATGATGACTGACTGATACATTACTAATGCCACAGTTGAGTGCTTGAAGGTGGTGCTCGCTCTTGCTCCGGAGGCCGCCCGGAGCTGATGAGGGACTGGCGCCTCATCCTGACCAGGTGGATGGCTTGGAAGCGAAGCAGCCGTATCTTGTTCATCTTCCTCCTCCTCATCGCCCGCCTTCTCCCCTGACTTGGCACCTCTCCCCGTCCTCTCCTCTCGCTACCACCACCACCCCTCTCCGAACTTCATTCATCTTCAGTATTAGTATATAGCTGGAATCAATTCTTGAGTGATTTTTCGAATTCTGTGGGCAGACTGGCACTCGCAAATTCGAAATATATGACGACCAGTTCTGGATGGACGGCCTCCCGTTCCGGATCATCGGCGGCAACTTGCACTACTTTCGCGTTCACCCGCAGGTACCCATCTCTCCGTTCTTGCGAATTTGATAGTTTTTTTTTTAGTTTGGAAACACTCGTTATTGCAAGTTGTTATCAGTGGCTAACACTAAATTAGGCGAGAGCTGATAAACTCATTGATTAATTAAGCATGATAAACTCAATGCTTAATTAATCATTGAGTTTATCAAGAGCATTGTTAATTTTTATCCTTATTTGCTAATCCAGTATACTCAAGTGTGAATGAAGGTATAAAAGATTGGAACTTGTTGTGCATAATCAGCATTTTTTATTTATTAGTTTTGATTTGATTGGGTTGGAAGTGTGGCCTTTTGGACTAAGATTTCGTTATGTCTGCTTGAACTATATCCTCACGTGTGACCAATTATAAAAGATTGCAGCTTGTTGGTGCATGTAGGTCCGAGGAGGATTGGAACAAGTCACCAGGCAACACTGCATGGGAAGTCGATTATGGTAGAGCCTAATTTAGGGGATATTGGGGATGAAATCAGCTGGTGAAGCTTCACCAGCGTCGTCGTCCCGAATGGAGCTTTACCAGCTGACAATCAAGGGACATCAACAGCGCACACGCCTCACACAAAAAAGCAGTCCAAATCTCCCTTGATCGGTTGCTGGTGGAGCTTAACCAACGACGACAGTGGTGATGCTTCTTCCTCTTTTTCACATAAAGAGGCAGTAAGTAGCTTTAGATGTTTAGGAATAAAAAAAGAGTAGCTTTACATCCATATGCAATTGCACACATTGAAAGATTTTTCACACACGTTACAGGGATCATCCTTCCTAGTAAGCCTACAGCTGACTTGCTGGCCCTCCCCGAGTCAAGGTGTTTTGTTGGCATTTCAAGTACTCCCTCCGGTCATTTTCAAAACGATGCTATTAGTTCATTTTGATTTCGGAGCGAGTATAATAATAAGCCTCCTTAGTGCCTAAAAAGTATAATAAGGTGCCTAGTTGGACAGCTAAGCGGGGCTCGCTCCCATGGTGACCAGCGAGTCCTAGCCTAGAGGCTCCTACATCAAATACACATTAGAATTAATGTTTTTTAAAGATAAAAAATACACTTCGGAATTCAACCTTTAGATTTGAGGGCACTTAATTAAGCCATGGACCCCTCGGACCCAGTCGGACATTCGGACATTGCCATGCTGTGGGTGAAATTACTAAAGGAAAAGTTTAAATGAGATCACTCTCGTATAGTTTATATGAGGCCAATTTAATTTGTAGCCGTTGGATCTTGATCTGACCGCTACGAACAGTTATAGAACTCATTTAACCACTAATTTGACATACTTATCTATTCATTGATTTGATATCTACCATCCAATCAGAATCTAACGGCCCAAAAGATTAACCTCATACTCTCTACATGAGAACGATATCATGTAAACCCTCCTCAATTACTAAAGTAGGGAAGCATTACTCTTGCACCAATTAAGTTCAATGATACTCACACACCATACGCACACCTTAGCTCTTCGAGAGAAGTTATTACCTGCGCGCCGCGCATGGTAACAGTGTGCTCATCACCAATGGGTGATGAGCACATCTCCCTGCTTGTGGCAAGCAGGGAGATGTGCTCATCACCCATTGGTGATGAGCACACTGTTCCCCCTGCGCGGCGCGTAGCCAATAATTTTCCGCTCTTCGATCACATTAGCTACTAGTCTACACAAAGACCTCAGATGGAGAGGAACAACTCCAGGAGAAGGAATTCGAAGACAAATTAAGAATATTCAACCAATTAATGGGGAGGCTTTCTAACGCATATAGGGTAGGGACGAAAAACAGCCTTCCCCCGGCCCAGTTGATAGAACAAGATCCTCCCTATCCATTGGACAGGAGTTCTATCCATTGGAGAGTGGAAAAGAGGACACATGAGAGGGACAGAACTACTAAAACTGCGTAGAAACAGAAGAAAGGTAAGACTGTAAAGGTGTAAAAAACCCTACCCAGAGCATCATCATGATGCAAATTGCATAATCCACGTGAATGCGATAGTCTGATCGACATGCGATTTTGTGGGTCACTGAATCTTGGCTCAAGATCTCCCAGAATCAGCCAAGGTCCCTAAGTCCAAGCATGGGCAGTACATTCCATGGGCCGCAGTAGAGTAGGGCTATTCCTCCACGCTTTTTTTTCACGGCAAACCTCACGTGCTAGTGTAGTGAAATGAAATGAAATGAAATGCGGGGCCCACAGCATTCCATGATGGGCACGTGAGGGTGGCCGTGAAAATAAAGCGGGAGAATAAGCATTTTCCTTGGCAGTAATCCAAGAAACTCTAATGAATTCATTTACTTTTAGTCCCTGGCTCTTGTGAGTTTAAAGAGAGAAGAGAGCTGGCCGATGTACTTTGCCCTGCTCTGAGGTCCATGCTCTTGTACAAAGTACATCGTCTACACATAGCCAGGGCCCCCAGACATTCGTTCTAAGGGATGCCCCTAGGTGCAAGGAACCATAGCTTTACTTATTAGACAATATGGATAAGATGGGTGTGGTCCTGGAGAGAGAGAGAGAGAGAGAGATCAAGTTTAGGGAAAAAGGATTTGCTTGCTTAGTTTGGACTTTGGAGAGAGTTGGTGATTTGCCGAAGTTGTCATATGAAAGAAAACAGAGAGCATCAAATCTTGGCAAGGATCTGGGGTCTTTGAGACATGATTTTCTTTTCTACCAAACCTCATGGTACGAGTACACTCAATTGAAAAGTCGTCTGGTCCAGGTCCTAATACCGTTGGCGCTTGATGTTTACATCTCAAAAATCACATGCATGCCAATGTCCAATTCATGCAAAAGTAAATCAATCCATTGGAGGTAGCTAAACTATACGATTCTTCTTTCCAAATGGGTGTCGATTTTGAATCTGGTAAGTTTGAAAGGAGAGGAGCACTGTTAGAAGAGGAAAGATGACCTCATCACAGGATCATCATCAGACTCTCCTTCTCTCAATTCTGAATACCAAAAGTGTTCAAAGGTCTTGCAGGGGGAGAATGGACCGATGGAGAGAGGGCGGGGGGGGGGGGGGGGGCAGGATCTTGACATGGAGATTCGTCAGATCCTGACCGTCCAGTGTGATATGGACCTGTCTGCAGACTCGTTTTTTGCATGTATGGACCCTCGTGATGGTCCTTACAACGAGCTACAGTTTACACATCAATCCAACACCAAAACGAGGCCAAAAGACTTCTTTGCTGGCGGACAGATACCTCTCTTTTCTCCGGAGTGAAAAGCAAAGAAGGAAGAACAAGTAAAAATAAGTCTGCTCTCACTCTATACTCCATGACGAGAGAGAGATTAGGATTCAGATTAGGGAAGATGTGAGGGGCTGGGTAGTACTTGACATCTTTTGAAGAAAGGGAACCATGTCAAGGGCCAAAGGAACTTAGGTAGTAATGCAGTCACCTTCTATAAATGGCCCAAACACCATCTTTCATGACTTCCTCTCTCTCTCTCTCTCTCTCTCTCTCTCTCTCTCTCTCTCTCTCTCTCTCTCCCAAGCCATTCTATAAGTACCACCTTTAACATTTGTACATCTCACACACACATACACAAACAAATCTTCATCAACCTTTCTTCATCACATATTAACTTCGCTCAAATGCCAAGCATGAGACATCTATCATCCTTATCCTTGGTGGTGCTGGTAATCAGCCGGCTAATGACCATAATAGGCCACCAGAGGCCATGGACGGCCCTATTACCGGCCAACCTCCTAGCCCTTGACCTCTCCGCCCGCCTCCGCCTAGACCTGCCAGCCACCGCCATGGCCTCCACCGACTTTGGCATGCTAGCGGCTGCCTCTCCACCTGCAGCAGTCCTCTATCCTTCATCCATAGAGGATATAGCAGCTCTCATCAGGGCCTCCTACTCTTCCCACCTCCCCTTCCCCATAGCTGCTCGGGGCCACGGCCACTCTGTCAATGGCCAGGCCTTCGCTCCCGACGGCGTGGTAATTAACATGAGATCATTGAGTAGTACAAATACTCGGATTAATGTATCAACTACTAGTAGTTCTTCCTTCCCTTATGCTGATGTTGGAGGGGAGCAGCTGTGGATTGAGGTGCTTAGGTCAAGCTTGGAGCATGGACTTGCACCACGGTCATGGACTGATTATCTACACCTCACTGTTGGTGGAACCCTCTCCAATGGTGGAATCAGCGGCCAGGCTTTCCGGCATGGGCCCCAGATTATCAACGTGTATGAGATGGACGTGATTACTGGTGATTAGCCCATCTTCCAGTTCATTTTTATGCTTTTTAGTACAGTAAAATCTGTACTAACTTTTATAGCAAAAAAAATGTCTGTACTAACTGTTAGATCATGCATGCATGGTGTTTCTTGAAACTAGGAAAGGGGGAGTTGGTGACTTGCTCTAAACAACGGAATTTAGAGCTGTTCTACGCTGTTCTTGGTGGGCTTGGCCAGTTTGGTGTCATCACTAGGGCCAGGATTGCACTTGAGAAGGCCCCACAAAGAGTATGTGTCCCATATAATTGATCACCTTTTACCTTCAACTAATCCTACAATTAACATGTAATCCTTGGCTTTTGTTATCTTGACGCGGGCACATCCCCATCCATTTCAGTCAATTCGGGGTTCCCATCCTAAGAACAAATATAAATAAACAATATGCTGAGGCATATCCAAGGCCCAAAAGGGGGGACAGCCTCAGACTTTGCTGAGGTCAAGTTTGGTACAGACGAGGCAAATCTGGACTCTGATGTCATGAGATTGATATGTTTGCAGTAAAAACTGTTTACTATTAAGAGTTTGCAATTAATTATGGTCTAAAGGATGTAAATGATGTGTTCCGTTATTGACAGGTGAAATGGGTGCGGCTGTTGTATAAGGACTTCTCTACGTTCACACGGGACCAAGAACGGCTTATTTCCTCTGATGGGATTGGAATCAAGGGCTTTGATTACGTAGAAGGGTCTCTGATAAGTGACACCAGCATTCTCAACAACTGGAGGTCCTCTTTCTTCTCCGGGGATGACCATGGCAAGATCAGATCCCTAGCTGCCAACTACTCTCTCATTTACTGCTTAGAAGCAGCCAAATACTATGACCACACCTCAGCCATCAATATTGATCAGGTGGTGCACATGCCATATGCATCCATATATTGTTTTCACACATAAAATCTACAAGATTGTGACATAATCTATGAAGTCAAGAAGGTAATTAAGGAAATATAATGCTGTTTTGATGCAAAAAACAAAATGGTTCCTTGTTCAGGGCAATTCCGTGTGGCCATGCAGACACGCAAAGAATTATGCAGTTTGTTTCTGTAATTTATGAGCGTTTTTGTGTCTACGTTGGTTGACAGGAGATGGATGGATTGCTTGGGAGATTGAGCTTCGTTCCAGGATTTGTTTTCATAAACGACGTATCATACGCAGAATTCCTTGATAGGGTTCACACAGGGGAGCAGAAGCTTCGTGCAGAGGGACTGTGGGATATGCCTCACCCATGGCTCAACCTCCTTGTGCCCAAGTCTAGAATCCATGACTTCCATGCAGGAGTCTTCCAAGGCATCCTCAGACACAACCTCTCTCTGGGTCCCATTTTAGTCTACCCCATCAACCGGAACAAGTAAGCCCCTCATGGACATTAGCATGGGGCCCAACTCACCGCACAGCCGTTGGATCGAGATCTGATGGCGCACTTTAAACCTAGTTGGTGGTTCAAACCACCTGCTCCGTGCATTAACGTGCGCTGTTGGATCCAAATCTAAAGGTCCGAGGCGCGACGCATACTAACCAGTGTCTATTACCATATTAATTATGTGTTATATTATATTGATCTGCAGGTGGGACGATGAGATGTCGATGGTTGTTCCGGATGAAGAAGTGTTGTACTCAATTGGGCTGTTAAGATCGGCCCCGGATGATTGGGAGTATGTAGAGGAGCAAAACAGGGAGATTTTGAAGTTTTGCAGAAGTGCTAGAATTGGTTTGAAGCAATATTTACCCCACTATAGAACAAGGGTGGAGTGGGAAGAACATTTTGGTCTCAAATGGAGTAAGTTTCTCAAGAGGAAGATGGAGTTCGATCCGGAAGGGATACTGTCTCCAGGACAGATGATCTTCACCACTCCATCTAATGCAAAATAACAGAAGTTGAGGCTTGGGGACCCTAGAGGTTCTTGTAAAACATGTACATACATTATATGATCAATAATATACTTTGGTAGATTTTTTCTAATCAAACATAGGGTGCGTTTGGGAGGCAGATTTTGCCTCCCAAAAGCCGCTTTTTAGGTAGATAAAGCAGCTTTTGTACAAAATCCTGTATGGAAGGCAGGTTTTTAGAAAAAGCGATTTTCAGCCGCCAAAAGCGGCTTTTACTCGAAAACTGGTGCTAAAGCCGCTTTTTAGAAAATCTCCTCCTGAGGAGATTTTTTACAAAAGCGGCTTTTATGATCTGAATTATCCTTCAGGGTGAAAAAATGACTGCATTTACCCTCGAGCATCCCGAAATTCCTGTATGTCCTTCGTCTTTTGCTTTTGGCGTGGAGCTTTTTTTTTCTCTACTTCTGTTAGCTTGTCCCCTTCGCCGAGAGCTCGTCCCCTTCCACGTTGTCATTCTGTCCTTAGGTCACGTGACTTTTATATGAAGGTCAAAGCCCAATAAAAATAAGGTTTTTGTTAAATATACATAGTAATTTGGATGGAGGGAGTAATAAATTTTTTTTATTAGCCGTGTCATATCCTACTTGTTGGAAAAAATGGCGTGTCGCCGTGTCCGTACCATGTCGTTGTTTTGTATCCGTGCTTCTTAGGTCAAGATTCAATCTTTCTTATTAGGGGTAAAAGCGTCACAAGAGCAGTTTATTTTTTTCTAAAATTTGCCCTATCCAAACAAGATTTAGGGGCGGATTTTGACAAAAGCGCTTTAAGAGTGGGCATTACCATACGAGTTACGATTTAGCTTTTTATTAACAAAAGCGATTTTGTTAAAAAGCCATTTTTTAAAAAAGCAAAAGCGGTTGCCAAACGCACCCATAGTACCGAGGCCAAAAGCCATTTATTTGTCTCGTCAAACACTCAAAACCTAGCACTTAGCATCCCGAAATTAGTACTAAATTGGTTCAACAAGACAACTGATCGTGAACTCACTTGAGTGCCTTCCCTCAACATGGAGGAAGTGAAGGGGGATGATAGTTTGTTGTGGTTGATCCGCATTGCTCTAAGGTGTCCTGCCTCAAATGTTAAGGCCTTCCTCCATGCTCAGCTTACTAATAAATTTTGCTCATCAAATTACCTGACAGAAAAGACTTTAGCTTAATTATTTGAGATGAAGAAATCACGAGCCTAAGAGGTGATGATTTGCACATGATTGAAACATTGTTTTTTCTTTTTATTTAAGACATTATACACTCAGGACCCAAACGGGAGACCCAGAACAGGATTGAAATATTGTTGATGTGTGTTGTATGCATGCCTTGGTTGGTCCGTCCGCCATGGGCCAAGGCCATGGGCTGAATGCCCATATGCCTCATGCAATAAGCTAAGAGGCCAATTATCCACGACAACTAGTATTCCTACAGTTAGAAAGTAATTCAATATATTAACATTGTAACTAATAGAATTTAAAACTAAAACTTCTGTATAAGATATCGAAATTTGATATCTTCATTTTCAACATTCTCAACTTATGCTTTATCTCTCACCTCATTTTTCATGATATCTTCATTATATAGGAATAACCAATTTTAGGCACATCTCAATGTGCATATTTATATGAGTGGTAACAATGGATATGGTTATCGATTATTAATGATTTAATTTCGTACAATTTCTCAAGGCCTAGTTTATAAATGTCTTTTGTCGACCCCGAATTTTTTTTAGAAAGTCGCCATTTCATAAGCGAATTTGGGTATTTTTTATGTCAATGGCATGGAAAATCGTCTCGCCGATATATCGGTATCGGCACTAAACCGATACATCGATACCAACCCGTATCGTTTTTTCGAAAAATTCCAAATATCGCTGATATATCGGCAATATATCGGTTTCGGACCGATATATAGGTATTTTTTGAATTAAAAAATATTTTTTAAAAAAAAAATTTCAATTTTTTTTTTTTTTTTTGAAAAAAAAACCTTTCATGTTTGTTTTCTATGCTAATATGCATGTTTTGAAATTTATTCTTTGTTTAAATTAGTATAACTCATTTTAGAAGCTAGATTGTGAAAATATACAGTAAAAACTAGTTTTTAACTACCGATATTTTTTTACACAATATCTCCGATATATCTCCGATATTTCGTCTCTTAGGCCGACCGATATTTTACTGATATCCGATACGACATTCCATGGTCAATGGTTGCATTAATGAATTAGCTTTTGGGCCAGCAATTTCATTACCATTTCCTATCATCCTACCTCTCTAAAGGGTCGCCTAACCCGCTCCTATACTTAAATGATGATCTGACCCTTCGTTAGGATATCAAGGGCCTTAAAAAGACATTTATCTACCCCATTGCGTCTGTCTCCCTTCCCTTCGACTCGCAAGCCTGTCCCTCTCCTTCACCCTCTCACTCTATGTTTCTATTCTCCAAGAAGACCCTATTTCCATCCCTCATTTGCATACTCTTGGCCTCCCAACTCCCTCCCTAGTCGGCAGTGTTTGTAAGGCCCACAAAATGTAAGTAATTGAAATAAGAATTTAAATTCAGTTATGCAGTTTTACGACAAGAAGCCAATGAAACTTGTATTGTCTTTGAATTATTTGTCGTAGGATAAACAGTTAAATCCGAAAAGAATTATATTCGTGCTTATCTTAAAGAAATGGTATAAATATGAGAGTAACACTTTCCAATTGCACGTTTTTGACGCCTAAATTCAGATGACTCAAAGGAGGCTAAGGCTTCGGAGGAAGAAGGAGGAGAAAGGAAGATTCGAATTCGAATTGCTTGGATAAGAAGTAGGAAAACTTAATTACCATCTAGTAGAGTTGATAGCCCCTTGTTATTGACCCGAGGTTTCAATTTCATGAATTGTAATTGTAGCATGATGGAAGAGTCACATGTTTCTGATGGTTTTGCATGTATTATGAAAGATTGCATGCTTAGTATGATGGATTGTTGAGGTTGTTTATGAATTGATATCTTACAATTGATTTGTTAAATGATGTGATTTTGAATATAGATGATCATATGAAAGTTTGCACATAGAAATTTAATCAAGGTTATCATTGGAGTTAGATGCATAATTCATGAAAATATATTGATGATTAGATTGCTAAGTATGCTCTGATTATCTGTTGAAGAATCCAGAAGTATTGCATGACTCAGTATCGATATAAAGTTTTATGTAGATAAGATTATTTGGTTGGAGTCAGGGTCAAGTCCCAACGATAAGCTATGTGTCACATGACTACTTGTTGTTGAACAGTGAATTACAATTGTAATATCCAAAATTTATCCATTGAAAAGCAACTAAAATCACATTTGTGCAAACCACCAACAAATAGACACCGACACAAAATGGTCTCGATGGTATGGGGCAATTTAGTCCATACAATTTTCTAATTTAATTAGATTCATGTACTGGGTATAAAATGGACTTTAACCTTAATTAAACCATTATTTGCATGTCCTAGGACCACAAAAAGGTAAGGAGGCTAGGGTTTGAGGCTAGGAGAAGGAGAAGAGGGTCTTGGCTTTGGATAGTCGGAATCCAGGTATGAAAACTAGTGACCATATAGATATGTGATTTCATATAACAAAACCATGGGATTTACGTTGTGTTTGATGTGATGTACCTTGAATGTTGTAAAGTATGTATTTTGAGGATTATTCAAATATTAATTAAATGATCTATCATGATTGAATGAGCTTTATGGTTATCTTACATGACAAAGTTGCTCTTTTATGTCTCTATAAAAATTGATGTATGTTTTGCTCATGAGGCTACATGATTGTACAGATTGGATGAATGAGATATGTGATGAAAAGTATGATTTTTCATATGTTGATAGCATGATGTGATGTTAATGCGTTTAATGAGAAAACATGAAGATTTGTATGTAGAATCATATTGTAATGAATTGTATAATGATTTGTGATTGCTGTTACGCTAAAATGATAGTCATGGCATGAATAGACTGTGAATTGAATAGACTGGAAAATTGTGCATTTGTATCGATGGCCCAAAACAATAATAGAGGTGTGATTGGTGCGTAATTGTTTTATTTTAAGAATAATATCGTCATAGTGCTCATAGATTATGAGTATATTAGAGAAAGAAGTAGAATTATTGATCTGTGAACCACCAACACAAAATTGTGTTGATGCCCAAATGTCGATGGGCAAGACAACAAAAAAGTTTGAGGAATTTTGGAATAAGGTTATGTTCTATGGCTATAATACCTAGTGACTAATGTGATAATGTATTTAGGGAGTTATCTTTGAACCATAAGAGTTAAGACAATGAACTAATGTGTTTAGAAATGGATAATATGTCATAAATCTACACTATAGAAAGAAATGGTGGGATAAGAAAAAAGAAGATCAAGTATTATAGTTCAAAGCACATACCAACAAAGAAAGTAATGGCAAGTATCTGTACGATTGTAAAAGTCATTGTCCTCGAGCAAAACACATAATAAAATTACTAGAAATGTGAAAGCCATTGTCATGGAGAATACTATTGCATTTAGCATATGCAACAAGCCATTGAACCCTAGGTATCCTTAGTTGGAAGAATTTTGTCTCGTGAAGGTTTACAACACACTACCCACAAACATATAACTTAAAATAATAAAATTTTATATATCATTTTCTATACATACAACTACATTCAAAGAGACTAACTACTAATACTTGTGTAAATAGATAATTGAAGCACAAAGACGCTGAAATTAGTGGTTCTATTTCGCACCTTCATCTTGGAAATATTTACTCAATATAAATATATAAGTATTATTTAAAATGCAAAGGTGCAAAATAAATAGGCATATAATCTAAATTTTTGTCTTCCATACATTCTAATGTGACACATTAGTCATGTTACAGTCGAGCTCAATAACCCAAAATAATTTTATGGCATCTTTATCTTGAAGTATCATGATATAATTAATGCTCAAGCATCATCAACCATATGTTCACAGTATAGAGTATAAAAGCATAATACACCATTTTTTCAGCTAATATTGTGCAATGCCTAGCTCTACTAGTCTATAGCCTCATGTAGAAACAATAGAGGCAGCTAGTGACTCTCAACCAGTTTGCTTAGGGCACTAGGTTTTAAGATACCCGTAGAGACTAACCCATCGAATCTGATAGACTAGAAAGTCTGGCAGCCTTGAGAGAATTTGTTCTAACCTCTAACTTTTAATGCGAACCATTTAGCTTACTGAGGCACAAAGGCCCGGTTACTCATTAGAGATAGTATTTTCTGGTATCTTATACTTTCAACTTATTTTTAATCCACCTCCACTATAAAGCTAAAGCAAATGGTCTATCATGATCATTGAAGCTTTAAGAATACTACATTTTTAAAAATAAACTTGATTAAAGATATCTCATTAAAAATGATAGTTAACAAATTTCTAGATGATATTTCTATATGTAACTTATGTGTGTGAGGGATTTTTGGAAAATAATAGCACATAAGTCCAAGAGGATTGTACAAGAATCTAAACTTTATATCTAAATGTCTCCATCGTCAACTTAATTCACTCACACTTTTTTGTAAATTGGCTTCTCTAAAAATTGAAAAATGCATAGAAGGGATATACTACAAAAGCAACCTAAAACTAATTTTTATGCATTTTTTTGTTTTTAAAAAACATGTAATATAAATAAATAACAAAAAACAAAGAAACTAAATAACATGTTTTCCATACCGCTAAATCTAAACTTAAACATTGTCCCTAATGTGTAAAATAATGAAGAAATAGAATACACCTATATCAAAACATCTTCAACAACACCTATAAGAATTTTTACGGACTTATCAACTAGTTGCAATGTTATTGATGTGGGTTTCAACTCCACAAACCTAATTTTTGGTAAACTGAATATGGCAATAAATTCACACTCGCTCTCCAATCAAGCAAAAGCTGCTCAATGTGATGACTCCTTATCCTGCATGAAATGGTGGGACACCCAAGGTCCTTATATTTTGGCAAGGAATTTACATTGAATTATGGAGCTAAATCACTCTGTTAAGAATGCTTTCTTTGGAACATGCTCCCAAAACCACTATAAGATATGATCCTACTTTCAATTTGTAATACTCCTTCTGTCCAAGAAGCTTGTTTGCATTTAAAAATGACTTATTCCCTCTGTCCAACAAAATCTGATAGCATTTGAAAATGAATTAAATTTCTTAGCCTATAGAGCCCACAATTATTTCAACCCTCCACTTCCCCAGTACATGCACGTTCACAAGGATCAGTGGGCAAATCTAGCCACCTAATTTTGGAATCATAATTGTGTGAATGCAGCCACCTTGTTTTTCCGAGCGATGGGAGTACATTTATTGGGATCTTACATGCATAGAATTTAAAGAGAAAGGAAATAAGCGTACACGCACAAACTCATCAGAAAAATTAGTAAATCTAAATATTGCACAAATTTTGATGAAGTCCTTAACATACATATAAGGATTTTCTCTATTTATACCATGAAAATTAGGCAAGAGTTAAATACCCTGAGGTTTCAACTTGAAGTGTTTTGCAGAGGTTGGAGGCAACACTATGTAAGAGAGATGATTGATGGTGATTGGAGAGAACTCCCTAAGAGGTTTGTCAAACTCATGGTTATCCTCCATTCTGAATGAAAGATTAATTTCAGTAGTAATATTCTCTAAGGGATTCGATTCAAATCTAGCTAAACGATGTGTTTGATCACGTATCCATATGGTCATACTGTCACGCCCCGAATTTCAAAACCTCAAATAAAGTGCGGAAGCACTAACTCAATAATGATCATGAGGCTAAAACCCGGGATGCGACCGAATACTCAATCAATCTTCACTCCCATTGACAAAATATGGGATACACGCAGGATCCAGAATGTTAAACAAATATCCGTTTATAAAACTCTTAAATAATAAAACTTCGATTTTAACTAAGTTATTACAATAATTCAAACTTAACAATTTAACAAACATAAAATTTAACTCAGCACAAAGGCTAATTAGTTCTCCACCAACAAGAAATTAAAAACATGAAATAAATCCACTTCTATCGACTTTCCACCATCGAGCTCCTTCGCACGTACCTTGTTAGTTCCTTTTCACTTTAATTCCTGCATCAAGAGATGCATGAATATTTCGAAAGAAATACCCAGTAGGAGCCAAGAAAAACCCACAACAAAATAACAATAGGAATATTGATAATATGGTATAGAGAATTAAAGACACATTATCAATGTCAGAATGAGCAAATACAGAGTTTACTTACCTGAATCATAATCATCATCAAGGACCATCAATGGTCAAGAATAAATAAGCATTAACTCAGATCCCAAACGTTCAGTGCATCGGGAGGAACATAAGAATAAATACTGACTCTAAACATCCGGAGTGTCGGAGATAACAATTTCTGCTCTCTGTTCAGTCCACTTCCCCTATGGACATCAATTACCAGAACATCCTAGAGGTTCTTCATAGGAACTCGGCCATGCGTCTAGGGATGCTGGCCCCATCAGTGCTTACGGGCACAATGGGCGGAGACTGCAGACCTTCCATAATATCATACAGTCTAAAGCGCACGCGTTGCCATCATCGGCTGAACTACAGAGATTCGTTATATAATTTGAGACCACAAAGGATCTGGCAATGGCTCGTGAGCATACTATGATTCCAAGGTAAGAGCTTTCATCAAATACTCTTAGTGGAGAAGCAGTTTACATAGAACTGAATAAATCCAAAAAAACCAGGGTTCTCTCATCTCGAGACCCAGACCAAAATCTTAAGAATTAGACTCTCAGAGGAGTAACTGAATTTCTCAATATCTCATTGGGAACTGACTCACATAGGAGTAAGCAAGGAATTCTCAATGTTCAATCACCGGGTGACTCAAAATTGAGATTTATCAGAAGTGACTCATTAAACACCTTCATCATGCATAGCTCCAATCAAGACATCACCGATTATGACAATAATGAGGTTTATATGTCATAAGTACAGGATGGTAGGGTCTGGGAAACTAAACCCTAACCGAGAACCTAAGATTTCAAGTTCGACTCCAAAAGATAGTACATTGGTAGAGCAATGCTCCACGAAGGAATGACTCGGTCCGACCCGACTAACTTTTTGGATTGATCAATAACTATACGCTACTGACTCCATCTCTCTGGGTTCTATATAATTACTACCATTTAACAGTATGTATGTCATATAGGGTTAATATAAGATATAGTTTAACACCCTAAGGTATACTGTATCTACACAATAGCTCCATTCTCCGGCTCCCCACGGTCTACATAGAACATATTTTGATCTGAGATTTTTATGACAGACAGCCCCATGTCTCTAGTTTCTAACCCAATTTACTACATGATTTTAAAAATTTTCTACATTTAATTATAATTTTTCTAATACAGTCTATAGGCACAAGACTAAGTCTGGCCGAGAGCATTAACCTTAAATGCACTTCATCAATACGATTTATTACTCAATTTAATACTCACTGGTGCATTATAGACTTAGTGTTTTATCTTTCCAGGTGTTTACCAAGTCCTCATTAGTTCTGTAATTAAATAGTTTCTTACCTAAATCGCTATTCCCGAAATAGATTTTACATACTCATACGTTTTAAACTTGTAAACTGTAATTAGTACAATTAAATCTGGATGCACCCCACACTGACTCATGAAACCACTAGTGTACAGTAATCCCACATGTCAAGTAACTCTTTCCCATAAAAATTGTTACTTTAGCAATTAATATCATAAGATATGTATTATTATACAAAACAGCTTTGTACAATTATCCCCTTTTATCGACTAATATGACTCAAAAGAGACAAATATCTTGAGACATGAAAACTGACGACTCCAGACTAACCTTGTAGGCTGTAACATCTGAATACTAGTAGGCATTAACAACAATGTTTCAAACTTTAGGGATTAATCTCAACATAAGATTGCAGTTTGGAATCTGGCACCATATGGTCATCGATGATACTTAACAATAAAACCAAGGAAAGAAGACATCTTTATAGGGACATACAATTGTACAACATCAAACAGGGTGTTCTCACCTCGACTCAAGCGGCAAGCATACCGAATAGTCTAAATAGAGCCATGCATGATAATGGTTTACGTGACTGAGGATCGGTTCAACAAATAGCATATACCGAATATCAAAAGCATTTCATCATCTTGAACAACACCAAAAATTCACAGATCGTCATTGATTTATCTACTACAGCATATTCATAAGACACGTTCGATATGAAACATCAAACATAGCATCATGAAGATGTGGGGAAAAGAGCACCTACCTCTAAAAAAAATCCGATCTTCCTTTACGCGAGTAACCTCCTTCTAATCACCTCCCTTGCTCTCGCGATCCACGCACCACGGCTTGCACCACCACCACCACCACTAAGGCTACTGACTGAGGGAAGAAGGGACGAGACCCTTGCTGGTTTGCACGACTCCCAAAATGTCCAAAAGAGTGGCCGTCTATTCCTTGGTTAGGTTTAAATTGTAAGTGCCATATTCCCATAGGATACATCTCCACTGTAGATCCTTATATCATCTAAGGGCCACAATTAGACTAGAATAAGAAGAGATCTACCATTAGGGACGTAATCAACTTCAGTCCCAATTCAGTTACAATCCCATTTAGTTAGGGAATTAAGTGAATTTAGTTATTTCCATAACTAACCACAAGATCTCCCCCTAATTGATTCATAATTGGCACGATCCTTATCCTTGCCATGTCATGCCATAAATTAGATTAACTAACCTAATTCTAACCTTAAATGACATCCATAATCATCTCCTTGATTGCCTTAATTTCCTTTAATTAGGAATTCCCAAAAATAGTCCAATTCAAACCGGATTTGCAGTAATTTTCAAAATTTCCCACTTCTCCTTGATTTGGTCCCTTGCCATAACCTACCAAATCACGTCTTATCACACACGTGCGCACGCCCCCATGCATGTGCCCATGTGGCTCTGGGACCCTGCACTGCACTGGCGCTCGGTGTCCCTGGCGCCCAACACATCCGGCGACCAAAGCTTCTCTGACTTCTGGTGCGCGTGCAAAACTTACCAAAAATAAATTCCCAAGCTATGAAAGTCCAACTTACAGCATCAAAATAATTTAAACAAGTCCCAACACTTCTCACACGCCCCCTGGCGTCAAGTGCATACAGACCCCGCCGCCAGGCTAGCCTCAGTGCCAGGTTGGGCCCAGCGCTAGGGCTAGTCCTCGCGCCCTAGTAAACTGCTTAATCTGGTTTAATGGTTCCATACTTCCAAAAGCATCATAATAATAATACATCACACCAGATTATAAGATTTCATAAAAGAATCAAACAGGCAGCAAAACTTTTCTATTTTAGAACAGTTTCCTAAAATAGCAGTTTTTATAATCTTACCGAATTTTTGGGTGTTACACATACACTACTCACCAATTCTCTCTCTTTTCTTTTCCTTTTTAAAAAAACTTTTTTAACCTAAACTAGTTACAAAGGGTAAAATTAATTTAAAAAATCTATTTCCCAACAAGTCCCCGACAATGGAGCCAAAAACTTGTTGTTGTGTTTTAATAACTCGCAAGCACAAAAATCAATTTTTTAGTATATATTTGCAAAATTGCAAGGTCAATACCTCAAGGACTTGCGTATGAGAAAATAAGACTAATTCTAAGGGTGCGTTTGGAAGCTGAAAAACCCATCTTTCAAGCTTGAAATAGAGAAAATTATCACCTATCAGGGTGAAAAGTATTTGGAAGCTGAAAGGGGGAAAATGTTCGGTGACGGTGATAGGTGATAATTGTCACCTATCACCTATTTTGTGTTTGGAAGCTGAAAGACTAAAAAGTGGGTGCTGACGGTGAAAGGTGATAAATTGTCACCTTTCACCCATGAAAGGTGGATTTTCCCTGGAGTGAGAATCAGCCTGACGAAAAACGACGGGTTGCCCTTGCTCCATCTCTTTTTAGGGTTTTTTTTCCCTTTCATTCCCATTCATCGATCCCCTCTCTCATCCCAGCCGCCATCACTCCCGTGCTCCACCATCCTCCTCCAACCGCCCCAGGTAAGCACGCGACTCCCCCCAATAAACCCTTGTCTACCTCCTACCAACTCCTGTCGCCACTTCAATCTCCCCCCCCCCCCGCCCGAGTTGCCACTCATACGTCGCCATATCCACCGCCAGCTTCCCCGCCCAACCGTCATCAACGATTGTCTCTTCTCACTGACGTACTAGTAAGAAAAAGGCCCTGATTTTGAATTTTGAATTTGAATGTGTGTGAGTGTATGGTTTTATCGCTCTATATGTTTCTTGTACATGAGTCCGCAGTTGTGTGATGCCATGGCATATTACTCATCAATTTCTGTCAATATGAATGAATATCTATCGGATGCATCTTCGTTTGACGATTTTCTATCAATATGCTTTTTTTTTGGCAATTTGACCATTTATTCTCTTCTGTTTTCACTCATTACGTCCTACTTCTTGATTATACGATATCCCAGTCTAACATGTAATTGATTACATGATAGAGGTGGGTACCGTGTAATCGAGTCCACAGTACCCACCTCTATCGTCTAGTCGATTACTCGATTTCCATGGTTATCATGATTACTCGATAGCCTGTGCGATCGTGTAATCGAGTACACGGTACACACCTCTATCGTGTAATCGATTGCTCATTTTCCATGGTTATCGTGCTTATACGATAGTCGGCGTGATCATGTAATCGAGTACACGGTACACACATCTATCGAGTAATCGATTACTCGATTTCCAGGGTTATCGTGAGTATACAATAGCCTATGCGAATGTGTAATCGAGTCCACGGTACCCACCTCTATCATGTAATCGAATACTCGATTTTCATGGTTATCGTGATTACTCGATAGCCTCTGCGATCGTGTAATCAATTACATGGTACACACTTCTATCGTGTAATCGATTACACGTTAGACTGGGATATCGTGTAATCGATTAAACGTTAGGCACCTCTATCATATAATCGCAGGCTATCGTCTAATTGTAGTGTCATGCTTTCGCGTAAGTCCACATCTCTCACTCTCATATGCTTCTTCTTGTGTGGAATAGATGGCAAGCCCAGGCAAGAAAGGAAAGTATGTCAAACAGGTTGAGTGGAACAAGGAACAACACTATGCATTTATCAGATCGTATGCAGAAGCACTTATGGTGAGATTTCGAAGGGGTAAGGGTCTTCAACCCGGAAGCTACGAATATGTAAGCCAAGAGTTGAAGAAGAAGGGTATAATTCTGAATGAAGAAAAAATACGCAGTCACTATGACAAGACTAGGTACCTCTACAATGCATGGAAGTGGATGTCAGATTACACTGGTTGTGGGTATAACGAAGCAACACAAACATACACCTCCGGTAATTCTGATTTTTGGAAGATTTTTAGACAAGTGCGTATCGTATGACATTCTTTCGGTACGATTAGCTTCAATTGCTTGAAATTCGAACCCAGGATTTTTCCTTGCCAAACTTCTCTCATCTCCTTCTGCCGCAGAAACACCCAAAGGCCATGAGATTGAAGTCTTGGGCACCGAAGAGATAGAGGGTTTATTATCGATAATATTCGATGGCAACCATGCTACTAGGCATAATGCTTATGATGGACGTCCACCAAAAAGGATGCCCCCCAGTGTAGAGCTGCCCCTGATAGTTCACATGGTACAGGTGAGGATCAGCCTAGGATGCATCCCAATGGATTTGATCAGTACTTGGGAGAGGATATTGGAGATAACACATACCATCAATCATTCTCCAATATCCTTGCTGAGGATATCCAAGCAAGCCCCTTCGGCCCTGGCCCCTCAGTACGTCCTACTTGCAGCATATCCCAAGTGCGCATACATGAACACTTTATAATGTTATACCATCATCAGCTTGTATCCTGTAATCGATATGTATTTGTAGCTGTCTTCCATTTTGTTGACATTTATTATTTGGCTTCTTGTGTGTAGGCACCTCCAAATGCCAGCTCTCCTGCTTCGCAAACTTCCATACAGATGCCTCCACATGCCCACACTGATCCCCTCAGGCCTACCCTTCCTACCCCTGTTGACAAGCATAAGACTTCGAAGAGGAAGACTTACTCCTCCGAAATATCAACTAGCTTCCAGTCGCTGTCTGATGCTATGATAGCAAGAAATGTGCTTGTCGATAAGCATGATCATATGCTATCTGAGGCGAAGCTCGCAGAGAAGCAGGCAAAGAGTGACGAAATCGATAGATCTTTGCGTCTACTATGCCACCTCCCTGGATATGATGTCACTAACCCAATGTACAGTTATGCGATATCATTATTCTTGAGTGAGTGTAATAGACACATATGGCTGCACCTCGAAGATGATGCGAAACTTGCTGAGGAGTGGTTGAAGAACCTGTGGGATGGGAAGACACCCCCGATCTAGGCCGTAGGGAACTATTTATTTGATGAAACTTGTGCTTTTATGACTGTTGTATAAGCTTTGAGCTACTTTATTCATTTGAATTCTATGTGTGGTGAACCATTTTCTTGTCCTAACTAATATTCTCCGTGTGATTATCTCATTTTAGAACTATTATTGCGTATCGTCTGACTCGTCTCACTTGATGCTTGACAGCCCTAGTGCTATTTTTACGACTGTTGTTTCTTCGTGTAGCTACTACATGTGATACATGTGTGTGGTGAACATTTTGCTTATCCTTACAACTATTCGAAATGTGAAGATGTGATTACTGAACTATTATGCATGTGACTCCTCTGATCAAACACTTGACAGTCCAACTGCATGTGACTCTGATTGTGCTTAATATATATATATATATATATCGTGTTCTCTCTTCTCTCTCATGACCACCTGATTGGAGGCTATCGTATAATCGTAGTGACACTATCCACCCCCATCGTGTAATTGATTACACGACAACAGATTTTTCTCATTCCATTGCCGGGAAACAATGGTCACTCGGGTAAGCAAATCAGCTCCCCCCCTTAACATTAGAATATTAGTCAATCAACATTATAGTTCATTGCGTTATTTTTCTTCTGTAGAGGTGGATGTACTTTGGTGACGATGATGAGGATGCTACAATAATTAACCAGTGTGCCATAGCTATGGAATATTATTCAAACTCTACCCCTCGTAATGTTGTTCACCCACATCACCACAGGGGAGGGGAGTTAGTAAGTGACATGTTATATAATGTTACGAATGATCGAATATGCAGGGACGTCTGTCAAATGAATAAACAGATGTTTGTTGAATTATATAGACATGCTAGAGCATCCGGTCTGGAAGATAGTCGAGGAGCATCTGTTGAGCAACAACTCATGATTTTTTGTCAACTCTTGGGTCACGGTACGTCGGTTCGTAAGTTGGGGCATGAATTTTCCCACTCAGAAGAGATCATACATAGGTATGTGTATAAGGTGTACACCATATTAGAGCAATGGTTCCATGCTCGAATATGCCCCATGGTTCCACTTGAGCACGTGCCATCTTAGATTCGGAATAATAGAAAATATTATCCATTTTTCAAAGATTGCGTGGGGGCGATAGATGGCACGCATGTCATGGCGAAGATGAAGTCTGATTTGTCAAACGCATATAGGGGTAAACAAAAGGTGACTACACAAAATGTCATGTGTGTGTGCGATATTAGCATGCGTTTTACTTATGTTGTGACAGGGTAGGAGGGGTCCGCCCATGATCATAGAATTTTCGACTCCGTCTTAGAAGATGAAGAATCTGGTTTTTTAATTGTGGACGCCTTCGGGCAAGTATTACGTGGTTGATGCAGGATATGCGAACAAGGTGGGGTTCCTCGGTCCTTACAAGGGTCAAGGTCACAGGTATCATGTCTTTCCAACAACGACGGCCGACTGGAAGGCATGAGATGTACAATTACATACATGCGTCTCTATGGAATATAATTGAGAGGGCATTTTGGGCATTCAAAAAATGTTAGCACATTCTAAAAAATATGCCCCCTTATCCAATTGAGATGCAAGCAAAGTTTGTGTATGCTTGTGTCGCCTTGCACAACTTTATTCATGAGCAACACAATAGTGCCAGTGACCCCGACATGAGAGATTGGTTGCTGCCCGATTACGAAACAGATGAAGCATTCCAGTGTTGGTATAACCATCTAATGATAATTATCCTTCTAGTAGTGATAGAGATGTCGAGGAATGGTCGGGGCCAGATGATGGATTAATGGCGCGGCTGCGAGATCGAATCCTGGATGAGATTAGGAACTCGCTTAATATGCCTCCTTATCCGCCTGCGAGTCAGCAATGTCGTCGATGGTAATTTTGTCCAATTACTACTACCTCATGTGTAATTCTATCGTGTTATTAATTTTATCTGATTAATTGTGGACGCCTGTTAAAAATCCATTTTCCATGAGTAATCATCTCCAATCCGTGTTTTCGTCAGTTAAACAATTCCAGGATGATATGTAGACGACTATATGCGAGATATGCTCCATAATCAACTAATAACTTATTACAAAAAATGGTTCCCGGCACACACACACCTACTTGTCATTTCTTGAAAATAAATTAATTCTAAAAAGAAAGAATCCTATTGTAGCTATTCTTAGCTTATTATTCTACTCATGTGGACAAAAGGTAAAGTTGAGTATAGACTACACAGTAAAAAAGTATGTAACTAATCATGCAACATCAAACACATCATAGAAGAGTAAACTACAACAAATATTAACTATTAATACCATTTATGCATTTTTTGTATTCTCTCTAAAATATTTTAGTATTAGAGTTTTTCTATCACTTAACTTCAATTTACTCTCAAGGTTTAATACTTAGGATTACGCTCTTGTGGAATTCTCATGGTTTCTCATGGTTTAGGTGTGCGGGCACCATGAACTTTACCGCAACCCAGCATGCATTCATAATCTCTTGTGGATTCTTGCCCTCAGGATGGCAAATCATGGTTTGGGTCTATTCTCATTTTGCAGAGAATATACACTATTTTGTATACTTGTATACCTACTAGAGTTATTTCTTGATTAAAATAATAATAAACATGGGTTATCAGTGCTAGGCTAGCAATGTTAGGCTAGCAATTAAGAGTTATGAATTATTTTTGCTCTAATTTTTTCTTTTAGATGCGTTCACTAATTTAATTGAATTATATTTTATTATGCATCTAAGATTGAGCCTAATTTTATTTATGTAGTTCAAGATTTCGGGTTGTAGAATAGCCAGAGTGAAGTAAATGAAGCGGATTTTTAAAGTTTTATTTATTTAAAAGCTGAGATAAAGTGAAGAGAAGATCCAGACCGTTGATGTTTACAAAATAGAAGACGTGTTTTAGTTTTAAAGCAAAGAAATGCAGAGATGAGAAAACAAAAGAAAAAAGCATAGCGCTTTGCTCGGCCGAAAAGGAATAGAAGACAAGCGCCTCTGCTCCAGTGCTTGAGCATAAGGAAGAGGCGTGCTAAGATAAGAAAGCTCGAGACTTGGATGAGCTCAAATGTGGCCTAGGATTTGGCTCACACTCATCAACAAAGGGATTTGGGATCTGATCTGAAGGGCTTGGATTTGCTCCGGGAGTGTCAGAACACAAATTAGAAAGGGTTCGACATGGAATTTGATCGACTCAAACTTAGACGGGATTTGGAAGGCTCAATCGTATCATTAGATGGAAGGTGGCTCGGTCTTGGATGGCTTTAGATTTGGAAAAGGATTCGGAATCGGAAGGGGCTAGGTAGCTTATAAAAAAAGAGTAGAAGGACAATAGGGAGTTCATACAAAAATTTTACAGAAAAGTTCTTTTTTTTTCTTCTTCTTCTCCGTTCATTCCTTTGGCCGCTATCGTGCATGGGTTCAAGCTTCTGTATGGCAGTTATGGAGGGCCAGTTTGTAGAGCTCAAATAGGTTTTTCTTATTTATTTATTTGTTTTACATTTGTAAGATTTTTTTAATGAAATCAATTTCTGTTTTTGTCATTAGTTTAATTAAAATGAGTAGCTAAACTTATTGCTAAGGCTAGGATGAAGTCATGCAATTTATACGAGTTCTATGCCCATGAGAATTGATTGTCTTTTATCAATTGTGCTTAATTGAAAAAATTGTTTACTTGATTGTTTTGGTAACTGCATGTTTGGATTTGTAATTTCTATAATTAGATGATGATAGTAATTGTGATTTACTCTTTGTTAGTGGATACAATTAATGATTTGAATCTAATCTATTTAAGCACAGGGGAACATATATTTAACGATAATTCATGTATGTTAAAGTAATATTTTTCGTAGTAAGAGAAATTGAATTTCGTTTTGCTATGAGATAAATTGTGAAGATAATTAATGATCAAGGTGTAACTCTTGCAAATTAATATGTGATGATTATGAAGTCTTAGTCTTTTTTTTATTGATATTTTTTTACAATTTTTGTTAGTTAATTAAATTTCTTTCCCTAGTTTAAATTACTTGTTTCGTTTAAGTGCTTTTGGTAAATTAATTTTTTATTTTATTATTCAATTAATTAATTTCTATTAGTTTAGATAATCTAATATTTATAATTAATCTAGGGGGTTATTAATTTAGGGTGCGTTTGGAAGTAAAAAAAACAAGGTGAAAATTATCAAGGGTGAAAATTTTCAAGGGTGATTGGTGACATATGTTTGGAAGTTGAAAAAACATGCAGTTGACAAGTGACAATTTTCAACATGTTTTAGAATAACTGATTTCTGTTTGGGAACATGAAAATTTATTAGCCTAATTTATATTTGGGAAGTAAAGTGAGAAACAAACTTTCAGGGTAAAAATATTATGAAATTAGCCCATTGTTATATTTCGATTGCCAACAAATATCCTCGACATATGAGCTAGGGTTTTGCGGCAGGAGAAGACGAAAGTGCTGGATGGTGGCTAGTCGGTGGGTCACATAAACTGGATGATGTCCATAGAAGGCGAAGGATCCTAATTCCCGGTGCCCGGAATGAGCTTCGCTGCGCCTCTCCCATTATTCTCTCCGCGGTCGTCCACTTCTCCTGCACCCCGCCCGGTCGCTGGTCAGATGATCCCTATATTTTGCGGTGCAACGGCAACAACTTCGCTGCGCCTCTCACATCAGTTTTTCCTCTTGCCAACGACTTCTTTTGTCGCTCGCCTAGTGGATGGTTGGCGGCTATCATGTCATCGATTACACGATTGTGTTGCCCATCGTGTAATCGATTACACGATAGTCCGACGCGTATCATCTAATAGATTACGCGATAGCCTCAATTGCATTTCATCGATTATGCGATAACTTCGCCAATCGTGTTATCCATTACATGATAGCGGAATGTATTCGATTAATCGGTAGTCTTGCTCATTGTCTAATCGATTACCACTATCGTGTAGTCGATTACTCGATAGAAGTGCTCATCGTCTAATCGATTACACGATAGAAGTGCTCTATCGTGTAATCGGGATGTCGAAAGCCTTGCCCATCGTCTAATCAATTACACGTTATCCACCTCCCCGCGTGTTCTACTATCGTATAATCGATTACTCGATAGCGATGCTCATCATGTAATCGATTACTCGATAGCGGAGCTTTTTATTAATCGATTACACGACCACCACGTCAATGTGTCATTATGCATGCGTGCTGTGTAACCTTCATCGTGTGAGTATGCATGCCTGCTGTGTCACCCTCGATGGCAAATTTCCAAAAATGCACTTGCCTTCACAACAGTATTTACACCCATTTCCGTCACTTGAACACCACCGCGCATCTGCGAAAGAGGGTTAGGGTTTGCTCCTGCACGATCGGAGAATTTGGGTTCGCCATTGCCGGCGGCGGAATCAGGCTCCTCGACTATTTAAAGCAGGGAAGATCTGCTGGATAGCCAACATCAGGGTTTTGGGTTCTCTGCGAGCTGACAATTCCTCCAAAGACACCGCCACCCCACTGGGAAGAGTATTAAAAATCAGACCTTTTGTTTCTTCATTGGTACATTTTTGTTATAGCGTTTGATTTCATGTGTCTGATTGCTCGATTGCCTACTCATATCGTGTCACTGACACACGATGTTGCTCATATCATCAACTAACATGAAACCCGACTCTCAATTTCCAGAATAGATGGATCCACATCCTTCTTCCACCCAAGAGAGGCCCCATTTGCAGACCCCCAGGAGATATAACGCTCGGCCATGCCTTCGCACCCAGTGTACACTAGGTGCTCTCACAAAGTCATTCCAAGTTGCAGAGCGTTACCCACAATGCATAGACCGATTGCAAGAGACGGCTTTTCACATCATATTCAAATGTCGAGAGGTAGTTGTCGCTAGAAATTTGCTTGATCTATTGGTGGAATGTTGGGATGAGCGTCTTATGGTGTTCAACATCAAAGGGAGAAGGTTATCCTTCACAGAGCAAGATGTTGCTCTCATCACTGGGTTGCGGGCATTTGGTGAGAATGTGAGGTGGAAATCTCATGTCGTGCATTCTACCGTAACTTTTTCTCCACGAGGAAACCTGAGAAGCAATATATTGAAGACCTACTGGATAAATGTCTGAGGGAGGTAGCAGATGTTTCAGAGGATGATATGGTTCGATTGATCATCCTACACTTGTTCTCCACCACGCTCTTCCCACATTCGAGCAGATCAATCCCTACAAAGCTATGCGATTATCTGGACGACCTCTCGAAACTGTCATCGTAGAATTGGCCGAGCGCCATCCAAAAAATACTTGTTTCGAAACTATCACAAGCATCCAGAGGTTTACACTTTAGATCTTCCGGAGAGACGACTAGCGGCGGGAATCTGGCAGGAGTTGCATTTGTATTGCAGGTAATTCGTAGATCCCTATATTCAGCTTATAGTGTTCTTGATTACTCGATGGATGTGGATATTGTCACATCGATTACTCGATATGCACCTCTATCGTATCGTCCTCTCGATTACACAATAGGAAACTCTATGGTGTAATTGATTACTCGATGGTTATCAATATCGTCACATCAATTACACTGTAGGCACCTATATCGTGTAATCGATTACACGGTGATCGTTTAAAATTAAACCCTTGCAAGTGCACAAGGCAATTGTACTACGGCGAGTATTAAAGGGTTGTTGAACCTCAGGGACGGATTAATCTTTTACCAAATTCAAGAGAAGAAAAAGATGTAGTTTAATTAATTCTAAAGAAAGCAATGGACTTTATCTAATCTAACTAAGATTTAATCAATATGGAGAAATATCAAGGCAGAGAATCCACCACTAGACATGCAATTACTACTCTCAATTATTATTACGCTCAAATTGACATGATATGGTAATTTGTGTTCATGGTCAGACACACAAATCACAATGAATTCACTCACGTTCTTGGTCGGACACGAGAGTTCTTCCACTAAAAATTAATGTAGATAATTCTATCCTTGGTCGGGCATAGAATTATCATTTGGGCTAATGATCCTATCCTTGGTCGGGCATAGAATTAACACCAGCTTACTTTTAGCACAGCGCAGGAATTGAAAAGATCTAATTTCATGCAAATCAAACAAGTCTATGGTCAAGCACTCAAAAGAAACTCATGAAATCGCATTAACCATAAATCATAATCAACTGTATAAAATTAAACTATCAAGAGTAGCAATACACATCTAGGGCTTCATCAAGCCTTGAATAAAAGTTTAGTTACACATAGAAAGAGAGAAAAGAAAAGCCTGTTTATGTAGATCCATCGTCATGAATCCTTCTTCTTCTTTGCTCCAAAAGACCTCTTCTCTTGCTCCTCTCTAGCCTCCAATAAAGCTCTAGTTCTCCAAGGTTGAATGCCCAAAACGTTCTCCCATAAGGCCTATTTATAAGAGTGAAGAGAAAACACGAAGTCCCCTTCCAAATCCAAGTCAAAATAGGTCTTATTTCGGTTTTCTGTATACGGTGATCGATCACTAGTGTTGACGATCGTTCGCTGGCTGATCGATCGCAATTCCTTCGTTATTTTCCTCCGATCGATCGCCTTGTCGATCGACGCCGTATAATACCGATCGATCGTTTCCTTTAATACAATGCTTTTGCGGCTCCTGCGATCGATCGCATTGATAGCCGATCGATCGTAGTTATTGTTCATAAACTTCAAATGGCTATAACGTTCTGTCCCGAACTCCGAATTGAGCGTGGTTGGTGGCGTTGGAAAGCTGACTTCTTGAATTTTAACATGAAACTTGAATCAGTCCAATCCGATATCTTTACACGAAGTTATGATGATTTAACTATTTGAGTTACTTTTTACCTCATTTCTGTGTATTACTCTTGTTTCCTACAAAAACCAAAAACTATATTAAAGTAGTAGTTATTCTAATCAAACACTAGCATAAACATAAGTTTAGGAGATAATAAAAAGTATATTTCATGTATAGATCACACGGTAGGCACCTCTATCGTGGTATCGATTACACAGTAGGCGCTTCTATCGTGTATTCATTGTTTCGATGCAGTATATATATATGTATATATATATATGTATTCATTGTTACGCAGATATGGTTCTTCGAGTGCACAAATCTGTTTCACTCCACCATGGGTTCATGTAGTCCAAGAGTGAGAAGGTGGCCTAGATCTGGGGTGCTGGTGGTTGAAGCAAATAAGGGCATCAAATTACATCACCAATTTGGAGACGTTGGATGTCCAAACATACGTAGTTGATGTCATATCCCCATTATCAGAAGAGTCATATCTCATCCTCCAACAGCAACCTCATACTCCATCGTCACCGAGGACGAGGACGCCATCAACTATCCCCATGTCACTTCCTTACAGGGTGTTCTTGAGGGGATTAATTCCCTCTTTGATGTCGCCATCGAACAAAGCGAAATGATGGAAACTCAAGGCTTCAGCATCCCTCAGATAATTGAGGGTATTCAAAAAATGAAGAAGTTGAACCACTCAGTTAGGATGCTAGTTGACAACTTGGGAGCTGACGTACCACAAGCTTCCCAGCAACCACCCCAGAAGGTACATAAGCCTGTGATTGTCACTTGAAAGCGGCCACACCCCCAACGAGGTGAGTCGAGTGGGATGAAGTCCACAACAACTGACTAGCCAAAACCCACTGCTCAGTAACCTTGGGCGATGCAGGGTGAGAGGCCCCCAATGGACCAGCATGTTGAAGTGCCGCTCACGGATCTATCACAACGGGCTAAGGCAGAGAGGCCCCAAAGGGACCACCATGTTGAAGTGCCGCCCACGGATCTGTCGCCCCGGGCTGAGGCAGAGTAGCCTACAACGGAATCAACTATATCTTCGCCTCTTCCTAGCCGGCACAAGGTTCCCGCCCACAAGAAAGCAAAATCAAGTGATTTCACTATCACTTGCCTGATCTATTAACCATATATATGCCTATCGTGTAATCGATTCTATCATATAATCAATTACATGATAGAGGTGTCTGTCGTGTAATCGATTACACGATATATATGTCTATCATATAATTGATTACACGATAGATATGTCTATCGTATAATCGATTACATGATAGAGGTGTCTGTCGTCTAATAGATTACATGATAGAGGTGTCTGTCGTCTAATAGATTACACAATAGCTACTCTATCGTATTTGCCCATTGTACATCACTCTCAAGGAGATTCCTCAATTCCCTCATTGCCTTTATATTATTTCAGATCGGCCAAAGATGACTCGTGACGAGGGTGAGCCTGTTGCAATTATGCCAAAGTTTACGTGCGGCCAAGTGATCTACACATGAAATATACATTTTATTATCTCCTAAACTTATGTTTCTGCTAGTGTTTGATTAGAATTTCTACTACTTTAATATAATTTTTAGTTTTTGTAGGAAATAAGAGTAAATACATAGAAATGAGGTGAAAAGTAACTTAAATGGTTAAATCATTATAACTTCGTATACAAATATCGGATTGGACTGATTTAAGCTTCATGTTAAAGTTCAAGAAGTCAGTTTTCCAACACCACCAACCACGCACAATTCGGAGTTTGGAGCAAAAAATTATAGCTATTTGAAATTCATAAACAGTAACCACGATCGATCGGATATCAATGCGATCGATCACCTCAGCCACAAAAACAGTGTATTGAAGGAAATGATCAATCGGCACCAAAATGATCGATCGTATCTACTAGAATTTTTTATCCCTGCAAGACAGTAACTACGATCGATCGGTATTATACGGCATCGATCGACAAAGCGATCGATCGGCAGAAAATAACGAAGGAATTGCGATTGATCGCCGTGTGCAAAAAACTGAAATAAGACCTATTTCGACTCGGATTTGGAAGGGGACTTCGTGGTTTCTCTTCACTCTTATAAATAAGCCTTATGGGAGAACGTTTTGGGCACCAGAGAATAGACTTTGGAGCTTTATTGGAGGCTAGAGAGGAGCAAGAGAAGGAGTCTTTTGGAGTAAAGAGGAAGAAGGATTCATAACGATGAATCTACATAAACAGGCTTCTCTTTTCTTTCTTTCTATGTGTAATTAATATTTTATTCAAGGCTTGATGAAGCCCTAGATGTGTACTGCTACTCTTGATAGTTTAATTTTATAAAGTTGATTATGATTCATGCTTAATGCGATTTCATGAATATTCGTTGAGTGTTTGATCATAGACTTGATTGATTATGAATGGAATTAGATATTGTGATTGATTTTATGCCCGATCAAGGATAAGATTAATTGCATTATAATAGAGTTGTGATTGATTCTATGCCCGATCAAGGATATGATTGATTACACAATAGTGGATGAACTTTCGTGTCCGATCAAGAACGTTAGTGAATTCATTAGTAATTCATGTGTCCGATCAAGAATACGAATTACCATATCATATCAATGTATGCTTAATAATAATTAAGAGTAGTAATTGCATATCTAGTGGTGGATTCTCTGCCTTAATATTCTCCATATTCATTGAATCTCAGTAATTTAGTTTAAAGCTCATTGCTTTCTTAGTCTAGAATCAACACTGCTGCTTTCTCTTGAATTTGATAAAATATTAATCCGTTCATGAGGTTCGATAACCCTATTTATACTCGCTGTAGTACAATTGTCTTGTGCACTTGCAAGGGTTTTAATTTTAAACGATCACCAAGCTAAAAATGTATATAGATTTCTGGCAAAGTTACGCGAGGAAGTTGAAGAAGAACCTGCACCCACTTCTGCCTTCCCACCCGGTCCGAAAGGAAAAAGAAGGCGATTAGTGAAGGCCTTCCAGGTTTGACCTTCCCCTCGAGCAGCTGTGCCACCTGCTGATACCGGTCCGTCTGAGGAGAAGGGTGCCGAAACGCACAGAAAGGGAAAGGCGCAGGTAGTCGAGGCTAACACACCTGAAGTTCGAAAGACTAAATACGTACCCACCGACTATCGCGATCTCAAGATATGCTTCGAAATGGCTGTGTTGTCGCCTACAGATCGAAAGACAATTATGCACTGAATGAGGCACCCAAGCAGAAGTATCCATCAGATACACTCTACAAGGCAGACTACTTAAGTTTGTTGTAGACGTCCGAAATAAACTACATGGTAAGCACACATTATTGACATTTTTTGAGGTCATAACTGGAATACCTTTTATTATATCAACTACATGCAGGTCATTGATGCGTTCTTCGAATTGCTCCGGAAGAGGTAAGCTGGGAACAAGGATGTATTGATGTATCCATACTGATTCTATGGACAAATCATAGTTGGTAAATTTATTGAATACGTAAGTGTGCTACCTTACGGTGGCGATTCCACAATCCTCTAGACGGGAATCCAACGACGCACCCACACCATAAGCTGGCTGCTAAAAATGTAGTGGACTATTTGAATGATCTCTTCAAAACCCATTTCAACATTAGGGGAGCTCATGCTGGAAGATGTCACAAATAAGGGATGAGCCCTTCCAACAGAATTCCGCCAACTGCTGAATCTACGTAATGATGTACGTTTCTCAATTGGCATCCGGGGTGATCAAACCTGTGTTTGATCAAACAGCCATCACAATGCTCTATTGGCCTATAATTGCGGCAGTTATGCTAAGGGGAAAAATAGAGGGAATTTGACGATGTAGCATCCACTGGTTTACAGGATATTTCATTGGCTGCAAAACGATCTTAGTGTAATTGGTTTTTGCAAGATGATTGTAGTGTACACAGTGTGTTTGTAAGTAAATCATAGATAGACATTCGTTTATATAATTAGAGATTTATGTATATCGTGCAATAGATTACTCGATAGAAATGCTCTAGCGCGACCTCAATTAGGCGATATGCACGACCTTCATGTATATCATGCAATAGATTACTCGATAGAAGTGCTATAGCGTGCAATCAATTATACGATAGATGCTCTATTGTCCAATCGATTACACGATAGCAGTGCTCTATCATCAAAGCGAAACCCGGGATCCTATTTTATCGATGATTTAGATCGAACAAGTAGTATTGATTTCAATTATGAATTACTCATATGTTTTAACTGACGAATGGTAATGCTCTGATTATATATTTAGCCGAATATTTTTGAATGCCAGATGGGCTCAAGCTTCGGCTCTGAATTTTAATGATTTTGATTGTATTTTTAAGTCTTTCGCGTGTATGTTTCTCCAATGATTTACACGCAAATGTGTTGGAAAAATTAGGGCGTTAAAAAATTTTAGTAGAAAATAATAAACCACTAAGAGAAGCATTAGATGGTCTATAAGTAACAGTAGAGGTAGTTGAATCCAAAATAGTATCTGTGAGCTCAACGACAACCCTCTCAATGACAAGACATATGTCGTTGGATGACTTGTTGGTAGAACCAGCAGTAAATAGTCATGAGAAAGTATAGAAAGAACAAGGCCTTCGGTTGTACAGAGAACAACCGAACAACCAGAGAGGTAGAATCAGTAAGTTGTCTACAAACCAATGGGAAGGGGACAACAAACTAAAAAGCTAGACACTAATAGTAAAGTCATAATCTTCACTAAGGGTGAATAGTGAGATTAAGTAAATGAGATATAGACTCTTAGGTTCCACAAGAAGACCAACACTAACAAAAGGAAAAAAAAAGTATCCACTTGCTACAAGAGTAATTGTACTAGAGAACTGGCATAAAACCTTGTATCAAGGTTAGCCATGTTGAGGGTTTGGATCTATAAGAGATCAAGTATTGCATGTAAAATTATAGTGAAATTCATGATGCCCGTAACTTAAACTGATGGGAACTATGAATTCTCTATGGGAGTCATCTGTCAGGCATGGCTAGTAGAGATAGAAAAGAAAGCAGGAAGAATCCAGGTTGACTCCACAAGAGACGAAACCTAGCTAGAAACTAAGGCCTAGGGTAGTAACTAATACGAACTAGTGCAGTAGAGGAAAATAAAAAGTAGGAAAGTGAACTAATGAGTTATTCTGCTTAAATAGCTATGCTCATTATATCTTATTGCTATTTTTACATTAGTTTGTTGATAGTAGTTTTTCGTACTGAGTCCTTCATATTGTCTTCTTACGGGTGATACTGTGAGGCCAGGAGAAAGCTTATAAAGTAGAATAGAAATTCCTTAGTTCATTTATCATATTTAATAACTTCGGCATGCGTGTGTCAAAACAGTTTCTTTAGTGTAATAATTATTAGCTTGAAAACTCTTCGGCCATACACTGCCGCCTCAAGAGATTCTGGCTGGACTACTACTTTCTTCCTTGACAAAACTCTTCCTGCCGCCTCATGAGTTAATTTAAGTGCATGATTGGAAAACAATCTGTATTGAAGATCTTCCTTTTTTGTGATAAAAAACTGCCACTTATGGGTCTGCTATTACAAAATAGGCTTCTTTGGTACGTATGGATCATAATTAAATATCTTTTAGCAGAAGCAATCATGAGTTCATGCTTTACCCAGATCCATAAACTTGCAGATTCTTGTATAAAAAAACCTTGCAGATGCCAGATAATATTTTTAAGAAGAATATAAACATCAGATACGAGTTCATCACGACAACAATTGAAGTTGATGCTTCTTTGTTCTTCACTTTTCTGGAAGGAGGTTCAGCTATGACCAGAGATGGACAACCAAGAGTTGGATGGGAGCAGAAGTGGACGTGAGGAAAGAACAAGATGCAGGTGTGCGGAGTGCCAGGTCAGAATAAGTTAGGTAGGCCCATTTAGGACCATGGATTTCAAAACGACGGGTCATATTTGAATTTGAGTGCAAACAGGATTCTGCACTTAAGTTCAGATTTTCTTTTACCATTTTGCATTAGTCTTTTACCATATCGTCATTAGAAAAAATAATGCCTACAGACGCATGCCCTCTGCTTCTTGTCTCCTGTCTTCAACAACGTCATCTCAATCATCATTCGTCAATCGAGCAGCAACTGGCCAAAACATAGTACTTCCTCTCTCTTCAACGTATGAGGTGGGCGACACAAAGCTCCAATATTGGTCCAAACAAGTCTAACAGGCAGGCGGTCTGGTTTCTCCCCATGGTTTGGCCACGAACGAGTAAAAGGCAGGCGATCAGATTTTGCTGACGAGATCCACAACGTCGCCGGGAAACTCTATTTCCTTTTCACCTGCTAGGATGAAGAGGGCTGGTAGAAGTGGTAAGAATAATGGGTTAAGAGTAACGAAAAGAGAGGGGTAGGAAGTGATCAGAAAATGGAGAAGATAATGCATCGTATTGGGGTAAGCATTGACAGATTATGAAATACTTAGGTGGGGGTTAGGCGATTTTTTAGTAGAGTAGTAAAACATTCGTCAGCCACCTCATCCGAATTTTCCCTGAATTTTGGCCAATGTTCCCTTGAGCCAAACCAAATTTACCTCTCGCCAATTGAAGCCATATAATGAAGAGACCGGCTTATATGATACTTTTCTCATGCAAGGTTTATAAAATCGGATTGGTCATCAACCCGAAATTCTTGCGATCCTACTGCATTTTCTTTTTTTTTTATTAAAATATTCATTTTTTTATTTAAAAGTTTTGTATTGGCCCACCTTCCCAAAATTTTATATGATATAAAAACTTTACAGTCTAATGTTCCTTGTGTAAAAATTTAATCAAAACAATCACATTACAAAAAACAAAATTCTTAACTAAAAAAATAAATATTTTTTTGAGATATAAAAAGAAAAAAGAATATGCGGTTGGAGATTCTACCAAGATCGATGTCGAAAAAAAATAAAATTGGACCTACTTGGCCGGCTTGAACCAGTTCAATTAGATAGGTTAAATGGGGTCGACGAGGTCAATCCCCATTAAAAAACCTCTCAGCTCCGGTCGAACCAGAAGGCGGGTCCGGTTTTTAAAACTATGTTCTCATGTAACATGTATGACCCAAACTATCTCTCTATTTTATCATGATTTGATTACGGGTGTCAAATTATTGAGTAAGTGTTTTGACATTTTAAGATCACACAGGCTCATATAAGCGATACGAAAACGACCTTATTTACACTTTTCTCTTGTAGCCACTCCAGAACTTGTCACGATGATTAGATAGGATTCGGTGGGCGTCACCATTGAATGGACCACCCACTACAAGTCCAGTAGGTTTTAGATTCTAGGCCTTTCGGCTGGCCCGTATCTCTCCACCGCTCATTTGACAGATTTCTTCTTTGCTTTTCGCTAGTAATGTTTTAGAAATTTCACACATGATACATGACATGACGCCTAAGAAGCGCGTGGGGACCGGGGAATCCCATGCTCATCTCCCATTAGTGATTGACCGTATATGTAATTTATGGGGCCCCCTATGGCTCTCATGACAAGAAAGGAGTCGTGTCATTCTTAGGCTCCATTTGATTGCAGCTTCTTGGACTAGAATTCTGCTTCTTGGATTTTAGTTGTGTAGTGATATGTGTTTGGTTGAATACAAGGAAAAATCAACTTTATGGTGAGTAGTCTGTTTGGCAACATAAGCAGAAAGCAGATTTTGGAATGCTAAATTATAAAACTACCTCTTATGCTAAAGATCTCAACCGTCCAAGATATATATAACCTGACATCTCATTGTTGCCCAGCCACATTGTTCACAAAAAATTGATTGTTTTACAATATTCAAACTAATGGCTTTACAATGCAAGTAATTTCCATCCATTCATTCAGCACAAGCTATAACACCATGGCTTACAATTCAATTCATTTATCATTGACTTGTACAACATAGACACAAACTGTTTTCGTGTTACACATACAACTGATATACAACACTGCCGAGCACGAAAAGGAACTACTTCTTCATCTCTTCCAACAAGAAAATCATACACGAGACTGAACCCTTAGAACCCCAAATTCCAAACTATCTCCACCCCATGCCCAACGAGAGATAATATAGCCCCTCTGGATTCCAAAATCTTATTTCTTACCTGTTTAACAAAAAATGAACAGAAAATTAATTAGGACAATCAAGATATCCTAAGTATGGACAATTTATTTTTCAAGAATAGCAGCAAAGGTAGTGCCAAAAAAAAGAAGCAAAAGAAGCAAAGTAGAAGACTGGAGAAAAAGGAAGAAACCACTAACATACAATTTTAGGGGTGTATTTGCATAACGGAATGCAAACTCCACATTCAATGTCGAGTTGCTCCATGGGACTGGTGGAGGCATTGCTCCCTGCAGCCGATTCTTTCTCACCCCTTCTCTTCAAAGGAACTGACCTCCGTGCACCAAATTCTGGAATGCGAGATACAGCTGAATTTGATGTTTGAAGAGCTAGAAACAACTTTCTTTGTGAAGACTGCCTCTGGGAGGACACCCCCTTATGCCTTCTTGCCCTAGAGTGTCTATGCACTGGAAGAAGAGAAGGGCACTCAATAGAGGATGCCCTTGACGAAGAGAAGCCAGGACCATATAGGTTATGAAATGAACTTTGTCCGGCAGTGAAAACTTCCATCTGCAAACCAAATACCAACTCGTTAGTGCGCAAATAAGCATGTAAGATGTAACTCTAACAAGCTGCTGAGTATCCTAATTCTATCAGAAACATTTATCAATAGGACACATCAAATTGAGCCTCTTAAAATTGGTTTTTTCTTATACTCTTAAAACATTATGTTCAATGAGGCATTTCATCAAGCACATAAATAACCATCCAATACATAAATAAGTCGATAGTGGACATCATTTTAATTATCCCAAAAAATATAGTGGCCATCACTGGATGGCAAAAATGTTAAAATGCCATTGAAAAAGTACAAAAATAGCAATCCCTCCATTCCCTATTAATAGTCCTATTTAGTATTTCAAAGTGAACTAAACTGGAAACCATCAAAATTAAGCTTCTCAAAAATCAAAATAGGGCTTTTCTAAGAAAACTGGATGTATTCAATTATCAATCAAGCAATTCACTACAGATACTGCAAAACCCAATTTTCCTCACACAACTTACTTCACTTGCTATGATTGTCGAAAACATATGGAACAATAGCATGAGTTATTTTTATAAAGATTATTCTATTTACTTAGAACCAGTTTCTTACATTAATCAGTTTATAGATTGCCTCTCCTAGCATAATGATAAATATCCAACTAAAAATGAGATCTTTTTTACATCCAGTTGAGAGAGAGAAAGAGAGAGCACCTGATTGAAGGGAGGGATCGTCGCCCGATCGGTCTACTCTAGAGGAGAAGAAAAAAGGGGAAAACTGAAGGGAGGGGCCTCCGAGCAGGGAGGAGCCCATGGAACTTCACCATGGTCTTTTAAGTTCCATGGGAGGGCCGAGCCCGATCCCAACGATGGCCAGGATGGAGAGCCCCCTGTTCTTGGCCGGTGGCAGAGGGTACCCATAGAGGCCTTTGTTCCCTGAAAGCTGCTGGCATTGAATTTGGGCAGTCCGGTACCGGTCCGGTTGGCTAAGAGGGAGGGAATGGGGCTGGAGAGGCGATTATCGGAGACGTCAAAGGCGGTGAGACAGGCGAAGAGACCTGAACTGCTAGGGGTAAAACGAGACATTGTTCCCCCGAAAGTGACTTCTTGGCCAAAATCTCCTCGATAGGAGATTCTACCAGAAGTCGACTTTTCGCCTGAAACTACATACGATGATTCTTCTGCAGTAGCACTACTGCGGAAAGCGGCTGATTTTACAAGAATCTTGGGCGGAAAGTGTCAACCAAACGAGGCCTTAGTAGTGAGCATGATTTCCCCGTAACCAACGCCTACCTTAACATTTCTCCCCCATCCCATAAAAGCTTCCCACAGATGCCAAAAAAATTCCACCTAAAAGATTAAGATACCCCTTTTGCTTACACAAATGATCCTTCAAAAATGGCTGGATTATAAGTACCTCAGCTTAGTTTTCATAGTTTTGTTTAGAAAAACTTCAATGAATTATAATTAGACTGGAGTACATTTTAGTGATCGTGATGGGACTATTAAAGTGGAATGGAAGGACCATTTTTTCTTTTTCTTTCTTGTTCTATCATGTTTAAAATTTTGTATCACTATAACTTATTTTTTAATACTGAGATATTACTATGGAATCAAATTAAACAATTTTAGAAGCTTATACAATTCTAACAAGAAACTTATACATAGTGTAGTTAGTCAATTCATTTTTAGTTATTTTACTAAGAGTTAGGTAAACTGTCAAAATTAAAACTAACCATAAAATTAAGATTAAGGCCATCCCTGCCTCCTATAAAATCCAGTGATCAAGTGATGACAATGTTATGCGCTAGTACAGTAGCCATAAAGGGGAATGACTCAGGTTGGGCTCAATATGTCACGCCCCAAATTTCCAAGACCCTATTTACGCGGAAGCGGCATTCCAATGAAGGTCAAGGGTAGGAAACCTGGGACGGACCGAATACTCGAGACTTCCATCATCCCTTTTTAATACCAGGGAACATGCAGGACCATCACGACTTAAACAATAATTACTTACAAAATATGGAATAACTGAAAAGAGATCTAAATTGTTATTACAAAGTCTTGAAATGTCTTAACACAACATAAAATAACGTAAAATGGTGCGCAGGCCGCGAGATCAAGCATCCAAATCACAATAAAATAAATAAACAAGTCTTCTAATCTCCAGCGTCCACTCACGTTGCTGATCGCCGTCACCTCTGCTCCTCCTTAATTCCTGCATCAGAGGATGCATGAGTATTCCATAGGAAATACCCAGTAGGATATAGAAAAATCACAGTGTAACAGATAGAACAAGAGATGACTCCAAAATAGATATAAATCAGCAGACTCGGTTCAGCAAAACTGAATTCACTTATCTGAAACATCTGACATCCTCGACTCATCATAGCCAAGGAATTAAAGGTCAAAGACTCCAACTTACACAGAGTAATGGAGATAAAATATTAACATAAGCTCTGGACATCTAAAGTGTCAGAGGTAACAATTTCTGCTCGCAAATCTGTCCATTCCTTCGTGGAAAACAATACCAGAACATCCTAGAGGTTCTACAGAGGAACCCGGCCATGCGTCTAGGGATGCTGGCCCTATCGGTGCTTACGGGCACAATGGGCGGAGATTGCAGACCTTCCGTAATGTCATACAATCTAAGCGCACGCGGTTGCCGTCATCGGCTGAACTACAGAGGTTCATCATCATCGGAGATCTCGCAAGATCTAGCAATGGCTCGTGAGCATACTATGACTCCGACTAAGAGCTCTCAGAAATGCTACTTAGCGGAGAAACTGTTTCTTGGAACATCGGGTTTTATCATGAACAGGCTTAAATCAAAGCTTTCTGAATTTCAACTCTTCATAGGAGTAGAATACAATTATCGATCACAATCCAAATAGACTCACTAAGGAGTGTTTGAATATCTCAGAACAATTAGGTCTGGGAACTCGGTTGAGACCCGACCGAAAGACTCATCAAAGAGACCCGCCACAGGTTCGCCAAAGGTCCATGCTCCGCCGTCTTCATCGTCGTGCCTAATCCTAGAGTTGACAATCCTCGACACAGAAATAATGAAATGACGTGACTCAAATAGACCACGTCAAAGATTCCGAATAAGATTCTCACATTGAATACCCTTGAGTCATGAATAACTCAAGAGAAGAACACAAAGGACAATTAATAAGGGACACCCCGTTCGACTCTAGGATCCGCCTTACACTTTGAAGTTCACTGATCCCAATGTCTTATAAGTAGTATCATTCTTAATTAAAGTCTTTAATTATTATCTTAAATTAAGTTTCTTAATATTATTAGGGTTTTAAGGTGAATACGCGCAGGAATCCAGTTCTGTCCAACAGAACAGCCCACTTCTGAAGGTCACTACGCCCCGTACCCAGTGAACTAACTTCTGAAATTTTTATCTCAAATTCCCTCAGATGTCTAGTTTACAGATTGATAAACGGTTTACTGTTTGGATTTGTATACAATTAGTTATCATTTTTAGAGTGGGGTCTGTCTGCGCAGGACTGCTCCTGACCGAGACCATTTAATAAAAGTTATACTGGTTAATTAATTGTACAACCTTTAATAATTCCCTAATTACCCTTACTGACACTATTAACTTTTTCTTAATGTATTTTACAGAGTCTAAAGGTTCTGGAATTATTAATTTAATCTCACCATTAGGTTACACTTATCACCCGATTGCTAATCTTTTAACTTGATTCCTTTATACCAAAAGTATTGAACAAGCCAAGTAAACTTGAACACCTCCACGACCCAAAAGCTCTGACATGGCGTCAGACCACTTCTGGTACCATGGAGATGAATCTAATTAGACGATAATGGTTGATCTTTTATTTAGATTTGTATATATCTAGTTCCATTACCCAGTCAATGTATATCACACTATTGGTCATTTAACAAGTCCATACCCATATGGATTTCATATCACCGGACCCAAGATGCTCCAACGTGAGCTGATATGCCCCAAAGGTCTCACCTTTTTACATCAAAGAGCATTGTAAAGCAAAGAGGTAATGAATTGAATAGCATGATACAAATATTAGAGCATCGATTTACAATATACAATGATCATGACATGAATCGGTGTGAGAGACTACAAAGAAGCCAACTTTCGTTGGACAGCAATCAAACATGACATTGCTTTGAGACACGATCAGCAATTGATGACAAAAAAATCAATGGGGAGTCAACTAGGATCGACATGAGAACACAAACATAAGCATTATTGCACACTCTAGCATATACCATATGAAACATGAATATAAATTGCATCGAGCAATAGCAATTTGTAACACACGAATAGAACATGATGTACGCTACAATATTAGTCATACACCTTCTCAAGATTATGCAAGAAATCAGAGGTATAAATCGAGGGAAAAGAATATCCTACCTCTTACGACAAACCGCAATTACTTCGCGTAGCTTGCACCTTGCTTCGCGCCTTCTCCTACGCCCGTCGATTCACCACACCACGAAATAATGGAGAAAAGGGTACTGGTTTAGAGGGGTGAGGAGGAGGAAGAAAGCACACACAAATGGGGAACGTGGGCTAAAGGGGAGCCGGCCCCTTTTTGGCACCCTTTAAATAGGTGGTTCACCTTCTAAGCCAAGCAATCTCGACCGTCCGTTTTCCTCCCATCCAACGTCCACGAAAATGTCCAGAAAAATTAAAACCTTTCCTTCCAACGTGCTCCTCAAATTCAGCCTCTTCAGAATATTTGAATTGCCAATTAGCTAGGGCCAAGATAATCTCCAAGATTTTCCCAAACCGAAAAAGGTAGATATGCTATTCCATTTGGGCGCCCAAATCAAAAGCCACCATGATCCAAATTTGAATGGTAAGCTTTGGTAAGATTCTCCTTGAAGCTGATTGGCTCCTACTAAAATTAGTTATAATCAAATCATTTAAGAGGTTGGTTAATGAGATAATTATCAATTAGACCAAAGTAACTTCCTTTGCCAACACCATTCCCACGATTTGCTCCTCTACTCAAATGGCGCCCCTTTTGTTAGTTGGAATATGCTTTGGCATCTTCCTTAACTACCAATCACATCCCTTAAATAAGCCCTAATTAAATCAATTACAAATTAGGGTAATCTATTAATTCAAATTAGTGAAAATCAAATCAAAAGGAAACTCCCCACGATTTGGCCTCCCAAATCGTGGGTCCAAGACGTCCACGTCACCCATGAGGTGGCGTGATTCCTCAGGGTCCACGTGGCCCTTCACTGGATCTTGCACGTCTAACAACACAGATCGCAGATGAACGGTTAAGATAACTTGCACGCGTGCAGAGCAGTTCCACCGTGCACGAGTCCTGCCCTGGTGACACATCCACTAGGCCCCGTCACACGTGTACTCGCACACGTGACTAGCCCTAGCCCTGGTATTCGACTGGCCCTGGCGTCAGGTGTATCAAACCCTGGCGCCAGATAGGTTACGGCGCCAGGCCCAGTCCTCGCGCTCGGAAAAACCTGTCTAAACTGGCTAAACAATTTTATTGACCAAAAATCGACAAGATAGGGTTTCACTAGGTCAAAACGAAACACCAGATCAATAATCACGACAGTTACGAAAACTTTCCTATTTTAGACCAGTTTCCTAAAATAGCACTTTCCAAAAACGTACCGATTTTTCGGGTGTTACACAATATGATTGGAAATGTTCCTTGAACAATAGAACCATAGTATTCACTTGACAACTAAACTAGTTGTAGTAATAATTTATATATATATATAGTCAAAAATGGAATCGAAAATGAACTAAAATTCTTTCATTTCTTAGCTCCAATTTGACAAATTATATATGATAGAAGGAGTAAATTAATAAGGACAAGATACTGAAACAAGTTGACAAGAAGTATCACATACTAAGATGACTCCAAGCAGTTAGAATAGCTTGAAGGTTTATCAAGGTTGTTTTCAAAAAGGGAATTTACTTAATAATAATTAAAAAAATTACTAAACGGGAAATTTTTTTACAAAATTTCTGATCAGGGTATCTAACAACCACGCAGGCACCAACATGGCGCTGGCACTACGCTGATTTTTTTTACCCTTACCCAAAAGGCGTCATGAGAGGCATCGGCCTTTGACAAACTTGGCTATTTTAGTGGGGCAAACTTCAACAATGTATATCTCTCTCATTTCTGATCCGTTCTTATCCATTGTTTTTATTCTTCCTTATTTTTAGTGTTCTTTCTTATAATGATGATATCACAAAGATGTTGGACCACTACATGTTATTTATTATGGATTTTGTGGTATTTTTTTATAGGATATCATGATGATCAGAAAGAACATTGAAAATAAGAAAGAACAAAAAAATGAATAAAAACGGACTAAAAATGAAAGAGATATGATTAGTTAAAAAAATTTCACGTGATAAGCCCAACACAGTGCTCAATAGAATTTACACTTCACTTTTCTAGTCCGTTTTTTCCTATTTTTATTTGTTCTTCCTTATTTTTAATGCACTTTCTGATCATCATGATGTCATAATGATCTTGATATCTTATAAAAAAAATACTACAAAATCCATGATAAACAATATGTGGTGGCTCAACATCTTTGTGATATCATCATTATAAGAAAGAACACTAAAAATAAAGAAGAATAAAAAAATAGACGAGAACAGATCAGAAATAAGATAGATATGCATCGTTGAAGTTTGTCCCACTAAAATAGCCAAGTGTGTCGCGAGAGGCGTCCATTCAACCGACGCCTCTCAAGTGCCCGCGTCAGCAGCTGTCGGATACCCAAATCGAGAATTTTATAAAAACTTTTCTTTATCGATAATTTTTTTAATTATTATTTAGTAAATTCCCTTTGAAAACCTTTAGTCATGAAGAAACGGATCTCATTAATTGAACTAATCTAACACTAAGCAAAATCCAACTTGAAATTTTGAGGGGCAATTCCGTCTCACAAGTCGCAAAAGAGCCATTAGAGAAGACAAGAACAAACGCGTGGACCATCTTCCCATACGCAATTGCAATAAACTAAGCATGTAGCAACATTATCATAAACGGTAGCTGTCAACCGTCCGTATATTTTCCGACGGTGGGTACCCACTGTCTGTATATAGCTGGGTGGCTATCTTTATTATATATATAAATGCATCTGGCCTAGTGCAAGCAAGGAATCAGAAAGAGAAGAGGCGTCTCTGTTTTTGTGCTCTGAGATCGACAAAGAGAGAGGAAGAAGAGGATATGGCTTCGTCGGAGGGAACTGTGATTGCTTGCCATACACCCGATTCATGGCAGTCCCACTTCAAGCAGGCTGAGGAATCCAAGAAACTGGTACCCTTTTTCTCCGTGTTTCTGTTTCCTCCTGCTCATGAGCCAGATTGATCTGCTTGTGTACTTATGGGTTTTGTTGTGGGTAGCTTGTGGTTCCTGATGGATCTGGGTGGATTGAAAAATTGGGAAGTGGGGTGTGGATGGATGTGACAGTTGTTTATTAGTACTTGGTTGACCCAAAAGATTGTAGCTTTATGCAGTTTCAAGGTTCAAATTTTTGTTTTTGATGGTTGTTTGTTCTCGATTCGTTAAGTTGTTGTATCAGTTTTGGTTGATTTCATCTTTTTGAAGTGGGATTAAGAATTCATTTTTTCTTTTTTTTTTTCATTTCATCATCATCATCATACGCCTTATCCCAGCTAAGAATACATTTTTTTCTTTTTTTGAGATCTAGAATTTTTTCTGCTCAGGATTAAGTATTGTTGGTTTGGTATCTTAGCTCAAGAGGAATATAAGATAGGACAACCGACCCAAAGTTGTAGCTTTAAGCAGTTTCGAAGGTGAAACTTGGTTTTTAATGATTGTTTGCTCTTGATTTGTGTACGTTGTTGTATCACTTTGGGTTGATTTCATCCTTTTGAAGTACGATTAAGAATGCTTCTGTTCTTGTTTTGATCCCTACAGCTTTTTCTTTCTAGCAATAAGTATTGCTGATTTGGTATTTTAGCTCAAGAATAGTGTATTTGCAGCTCATTAGTCCTTACAATTATGTGCGGTATCATTTTATGTTTAGCTGAAAAGATGTAGTTGTAATTATGGTAAGTACAAGGGAGGTGGATAGTTTACTGACTGTTTATCATAAGGTTAAGGTGTACTAAACCTGCCTATGTGAAGCTATTATTTGTTGTTCTATAGATATACTGATGTTGGGACAGTTGAACTATAGTGAGTGTTGTTTAAATGATTTGTTTTGAAACCATTAATTTGAATATATTTTGGCTTTGGTTTACATGCGAAAAAAGGACCCATATATGTATAAGCTATGGGAAGATATGAACCTTCTATTGATTCTTCTTTAGTCATGTGAAGCACTTAGAATACAGAAGCTATGTTAATGTGATTAACTTGTCTTTTGATGTTTAACATCACCAGGAATATCCAAGAATAGCCTGTAAAGGATCCTGAGAAATTGTAAATTTTATTTATAATACTGGTAAATTTTGTTGTCAGCTCCATGTTTTGCAAAAGAATGTCAGTAATTGGGTTCGTTCTTCTTGAACTGACAAAACAAATTTGAATTCTAGAATAGGGTCCTGACCACATTGATCAAGTGGTAGTGGTAATATCTCAACCATGACCGGCTGACTGCGTCAAGTCCTCTTCTAGTTTATATTAGGTTAGAATAAGTATATATTGTTAGAACCCGTGCCGAGAAAACTTTTGAGACGGGAATTCTTAGTCACTGTATTTAAAGAAATAAATGCAAAGACAATTGTTTTTTGTTTATGAATGTGTGTTGTAATCGAAACCTATGTTTATTTGCTTTTTGGGACTTATGATTACGTAATTTCCTTATAACTGGTATTGTTGGTAGTGCTTATGTCATCTTTAACTGTCGTAGTAATTGTATATTTAAGGGTTGTAAAGAGCACAAGGAAACCGGTGGCGCAACTCCATGTGTCCGTGGTGCAGGCCATTTGTGGTTCTAGGCAGTAATAGAGATTAAGCGGAATTGAAGGAAAAAGAGATTAGGACAGTAGTGTTCTTTTACTCTATCAAATCCAGAGAAGGAATAGTTGCCACCTTTATTTGCTTTTGAGTTGTCCTTTTTATCTCTTTTATTTTCACAAAGGAGGTGGAAACCTCATTTAAAACGTGTGATATTGGTTTTAAATAACTGGATTTTGCATAGAATGTCAATGTAGACGTTTACTTATTATTTCAAAATGATGCGATCAGACTCATTGAATCTATCCTGGAAGCAGCGTTTCTTAATTTGATGAAAAACCTATTGGAAGCTGAATCTTTATTGCTATTGAAAGTCTTAGATGTTCTGAATCTTTTATTCTTAGATGTGGTTAAAAACTGAGATCCATGTTCTTGCTGTTGTTGTTCTGTTATGTTGATGCTTGGTTCTGTCAGGTGGTGGTGGATTTCACTGCATCTTGGTGTGGGCCATGCCGATTCATAACTCCAATACTCGCTGAATTGGCGAAGAAGCTGCAAGATGTAATCTTTCTGAAAGTTGATGTTGATGAGTTGAAGGTATGACACTGTTTTTTCTTACACTAGCGCTCTTTAAGTTTCATATCTGCCCCAGTCATGAGACCCTGGTGACGGATTTCCTGCATGCAGAAGTACTTATGCAACGCGTACTTGCTTTGTGCAAGCAGTTGCATGTTTTATATACAGCTTGTAGATTTTTTTTGGTAGTTTATTTTCTGTTGAGCCTATGTCTGAAATGCAATTAAAATCGTATAGATGTGTGTGTGGGTCAAAACTGTCAGAATATATCTAAACTTGGTCCTGTGATGTGTCAACTTGATAACTTTGCAAGTTCATCTGATAATGGTTTTAAATGGTTCTTTTTATCATGATCTGACAGAAACGAAGTAATAAAATTTCTATATTTGCTACATAATCTATGGCTTGATGCATTTGATGATTATAGACAGTATATTCTTTAGTAGAAACTCGTTACTATCGTGTATTGTGATCTTGGGTGTCTTTATGAGCTATCATTGGTCATCTTCTTTTTACATATACTTGCACTGTTCTCTTTTGTTTGAATATTGACTTTGTGCAAACAAATGAAGGATGTGGCCGAAGAATGGGAAGTAGAGGCAATGCCGACATTCTTGTTCCTGAAGGAAGGGAAAGTGATTGACAAGCTTGTAGGAGCCAAAAAAGACGATCTGGTGAAGAAAATTGAGCAGCACAGCAAGGCTGCGGGCTCTGCTACCTCTTAAGATATACTGTATGCGTATGCTCTCATCTATCACGATGACAAGATGACAAATGAACCACTACCTACTGTATGATGTTTTATCCGCACTGTAGATCAAACCCAATTGTTGTGTGTAATGTCTGTGCTATTACTCTCTAGTTTGGAATAATTGAAAACTGCTTATCTTAATTTCTAGTGTTCTTTGCTTTGTATATTGTGTACTCTTCATCCCCGACTTTAACAATCCCATTTGGTTTTCAAAATGAACTAAAATATGGTACGGAGTAATTGTTTACTTTTAGTAAGAGATTAAAACACAACGCGAGAGATGAGAACTAGTATAGAAAGCAGAATGGAAGATTCTGCTGGAACACTTTACGGTCCGCCTGGAGGATGAGGATGAGGATATCCTCGATTAATAGGACCCGTCGATACTGTGCGCTCCAGCAAACAGAGCCCTGCCTGCCAGAGTCTAGAGAGCACACTACAAGTGTGTGCGCCGTTGATAATCTACGACCTGCACCTGCTGGAAAATGCCCTGGTGGACATCCTCCAGGCGGGCTAAAAATGTTTCCGATTCTGCTAGGTAGTGGAAGGTTGGCTATAAATGCTTTTACTTTAGCTAATAAGCTGACTATAGTGCACTGCATGAAGCATTAAGTAATCCTCATGGGCACAAACCTGACGGTTATCTTATGGGCCATTTGGATCGCGAAAAATCCTAAAAATCCACCAACCAGGTTCAACTTTTGTCGCAGAGAACTGGGTTCAACTTTTGACGCAGCCACCAGGGGTATTTAAGATAGTAGATCAAGTGTGCATGAGTTGTCCACGACCTTTTTTCCAGCTGCGACTGCTCAGAAGTCGGCGACGTGAAGTTTGGGTAGTTGTCCACTTCCTTTGAGCAATTGTAGCCCAAAAACTACTTATATACTCCTAAATAATCATAGGGTGAGACTTTTCTATTCTTTTTATATGCTTAGTAGAACCCAAATTTTTTTTTACTGTTGCTTAACATCACACTATTCTCAGTCATGATTTTGCCCGAATAACTCCTCTGCCGCCGAATACTGAGGATTCTAATGGTCAGAGCCTATCGTCAAATATATAATAGTGAATCCCTACGCCGAGACTGAACTCTAGTTAACATTAATTGTTAATTATGTCGGTGGAAGGCGACTGTCAAATTAAGACTCCTATCGATTGAACGATACCATTAAAATGTAACAATGGGCGTTTTTGAGCATGCTAGAAAAAATAATTTTTTTCCAAACTTATTTATGAAAGTGGGTGTCACCGAGAAAATTTGGGGTACTGAAAAGTCTCACCCTAATTGTATTCCCTCTGTCCTATGAAGCCTGACTTCATTTGAAAAGCATGGGTCCATCTTTGCATCGCCTCTTTCACGACCAAAAACACGGAAGAGGGGGGAGGGAGGGGGAACTCTGCTTTCTCGTATACTGGCCTTAGAGTACAACAGTTAAACTCATTTTCACATGCAGGCTTCATTGGATGGAAGGAGTACTAAAATTGCATGTTAGAGATATCATGCATCTTGGAAATACTTCACCCTTTCTCGAGAGAGGCTCTTGAACGACATAACCTTTGCTTAATGATCGACAACTTGAGAGTTGAGACAGCTTTTCCGTGACATTTTTGTTGGATGAAACTATTCTTCTTTCCAAATGGTTTTTTCATAAACAAAAATACACAGCCTTGGCGACTGCCCAATTGGGCCGGTCCACTATCCTTTTAAGCATTTGGCCCCGGATGAGGGTTCAATGTCCATTCCCTTACTTATCGGGTCCAAATGTCCACCTTGTTAAAATCTTAATCATGCAAACACCAATTTGTAAGACTTTAAAAACCTCAAACTTACCAAATTAATCAGAACTGCTGGGTCAGTTACTAAACCTGGTTAGGTGTAGGGTGTAAAGTTTAGTTTTTTCCTTTTTTCTTGTAAAGTGTCAACAGTACTACAGTTTGGATAGGAACACAAACACAGCACAAATGATGATGAGGGAAACCGAACAGACTTTCCCTTTTAATACCCATTCTGTCCGAAAAATCCTACCAGCATTTGCAAATGAGTTAAATTTATTGGCGTGTAGGGCCCACAATATTTCAACTCTGCACTTACCCTTTCACATGCACGTGCATGAGTGCCTATTAGCATAGTGGATCCGTAATTTTTCAAATGCTGCCAGGATTTTTAGACAGCGGGAGCATCGTTTAAGGACTTATGCCAAAAGCTCAAGCAAGAATGAGATTATCTCTGCATAACTTAGGGGTCGTTTGGGGCGTGATTATAAGCAAATATCCACAGTGGATTTTTCAGATCCACTGTAGCATCCATGTTTGTTTCCCTATCCAGCTGAATGGGAAAAAAACATGGATGCTACCGTGTAGCAAAACATCCACAGTGGATGTTTAGTTTGGTCACCGATTAATCGTGGTAGTTTTTTTTTAAGAAAGCGTGGTAGAGTTATTGTATAGACTATAGTGCCTAGATAGATAGATCATTTAAAGTCATAAATCTCGTTATGAGAAAACTATGGCAGTTAGAGAGGTTTTTCCATATTACCTGGCCAATGAGCCCAGATCTCCATATTACTTGATTTTTTCGGGCTCATCCCATATAACCTAGTTTTGGCACCTAATCTTTCTATTTTACCCTCCTGAACCCTAACCCTAAACTCCAACTATCGCATTTTTCATATTACCTGGTTTCAAGTTTTACACTTTAATCAATTTTTGCCCATTTTTTTTTTCTTCCTTATTTTTAGTGTTATTTCTTATAATGATGATATCATAAAGATTTTAAGACAATATCTAAAAAATATAGCAAAATCCACGATAAATAGCATGCGGTGACCCAACATAGTTAGGCTATCATCCTGAAATAAAAGAGGAGAAAAATAATAAACAACGAAAAAAATGGGCAAAAATGGATCAGATTTGAGATAAATATAAATCGTTGAAGTTTGTCCCAAAAAAATAGCTATCGTGTATTCGATCGATTACAGGATAGGCCATGGCTATCGTGTAATCGCCCATTTTAATGGGACATATTTCAATGATTAATATCTCCTTCACTTCTGATCTATTTTCGCCCATTTTTTTCTTTTTTATTTTTAGTCATCTTTTTTATTATGATGATATCATAAAGATTTTGAGATAATATCCAAAAAATACAATAAAATCTACGATAAATAGCATGCGATATCCCAATATAGTCAGGCTATCATAATGATATGAAAGAGGAGGAAAAATAAGGAACACCAAAACAAGGGCAAAAATAGATAAAAAATTAGATAGATATGAATCGTTGAAGTTTGTCCCCAAAAAATAGCTATCGTGTATCTATCGTGTAATCGAATATACGATAGCCCTGACATATTGTGTAAGCGCTCATTTTAGTAGGACATACTTTAACAATTCATATCTCCTTCATTTCTGATCTGTTTTTGCCCATTTTTTTCCTTATTTTTAGTCAATTTTTTTATAATCATGATGATATCATAAGGATCTTGAGATAATATAAAAAAAATACAGCAAAATCCACGATAAATAGCATGCAGTGTCCCAACATAATTAGGCTATCATCATGACAAGAAAGAACACTAGAAATAAGGAAAAACAAAAAATGGGCAAAAACAGATCAGAAATGATAGAGATATAAATCATTGAAGTTTGTTCCACTTCGAATACACGATAACATTCATGTATTTACATATACGATAACAGTTATCGTGTATTTACATACATGATAGTATTGCACACTTCAACAAATCATATCTCTCTCATTTCAAAGAGACAAAACTTTTTACTACAAAAAGCAGTATTGTGTATTAATCAGATAAGGAAGTTCTGTTTTAGCCAAAAAAAACATAAGTTCTGTTCTTTTTGTCTTGAATTAATGTGATAATTTCTTTCACTACTTTATTTGTCAAGATTTAGGAAGCTTCCTGTCCTCTATAGCATCTGTCTTACTGGATCATTTCTTTTCTACCATACAGTTCTTGACATCAATTGGAGCATTTTTATTCTCCGGTGACAGTCTGACAGATATATGGCAATGTTAACTAGAACCTTGGAGCCAAAACTACTTGATCATACAAATCCTGTCACTTTTTGGAGTAGCACTTGGTAAATTTGGTAGAGAAAATGATCAGTATTGTCTCACATTAATGACTTAAAAGAAATCGAGCCACCCAGTACATCAAAGCTCCCATTTTGGATAAATTCTAGCAAATGTTCAACATCACCCCAAGCTCCCAGTTTTGCTTGCGACATAGTGATACGTCCGTGAGGCACAGGAAACCGAAAGAAAGAGCTGTTTGATAGGGATGTCAACCTCATCAGGCCCAGATTACATGTGGAAGTCGCCATTCACAACATACCTACCATCTTTTAGGCAGCTGCAAGAACCAAAGGGGAGGTCCAGAATTTGCTAAGGAAGATGATGTCGATAAGCTTGGCCTTGTTCTTTGACCCCTATTTAATGGAGTAGTCCTACTTCTGTTCTGCCTTATCTCGCTTTTTCCTTTCCCATGACTCAGCAACCAAGGCTTGCACTTTTGGGTGGAAAAGTTCTTTGTCATGTCCAAGTAGGATGATTGGAATATGTGGGTCCCATGACTTTTTTGCTGAATTGGCATGCTTATCTAATGAGAGAAGTTGTGTGATTTTGATTGAGCAACATGGAGGATCCACATGCAAATAAGATTGTTTGTGTTAATTACCTATGAAGATTAGTATAGATTGCTTCCTTGTGATAAGACATTCATTTATTGTGAGGGCCAAAAGGATTGTGGTAGGGCCTTTGGTTGTTGTTCTGGTGGAGTGGTAGGGTTAGAAACATGGCAGCTGGAGTATGATGGAGTGTGGGCTCTACATCTTGGTAGTGAAGCTTCCAACTGATCCAACAGAAGAACAGGAGAAGTTATGCCTAATGGGTTGGGCACTGTGACAGTTGAATTAGATTCTCTTAGCAAATGAAACTAAGTAACTAACCAGTTTAATTGTGCATGTAAGATAGATAAGGGATTTCTTAAGAAGAAAAGTGCTACTTATGAAGAAGATGCATAATATGAAAGGAGAAAAAAAAAAACTCTGCATTCCTGTTTAAATTGGATAGTTCGGCTGTTGGATCACCATGATATTCCTTTCCTAGAGAGTTGAAAACAAATGGTAGAGGAAAACCTTAATTTGTGTTCATCTTCATTACTTTTGACATCCAAGAGCGTGTCAGTGGAGATGGGACTATTCCAATGTAAAAATTTGTAACTATTTTAGGGAATGAGCAATGAACTGGATCAATTGCCAAACCATGTCCCCCTTATAGAAAACTTCTTTTTATCTGCATCTAAATGATTTTGGATTAGTTAAATTAATTTGTTGTCATCATAATTTGAAGAAAAGGGTGTTTAGCTACTCTTTCTTTCTCGGCTATAAGTGGTGTTTAGCTACTTGCCCACCTTATGTGTAGTCATTATGAGGGCCCAACACTAAAAATTTACAAACTGGCCCACCATAGTCAATGTTGACAAAAAAATGTACCTAATTGTTTGTGGTTTTTTGGCTGACATGACTTGAATTTTTTAAATATTTTTGCATCCAACTCTCAACCAAACAAGCAAGAATTAATGAATTTAAATTGACCAAAACAGTTGATCAATCCTATCACTTTATTTTTTTTAGTCCAAGAATTGAATATTGAAGGATTGAAAGTTAGGTTAGCTATCTCTAATATCATCATCTTGATCAACTTCGGTGGTTAAGCTTGCTGGCCAAATTAATTAGTGGAGCAAACTGCAAATGAAGAAACAAGCAGATTTCAGTTAGTATGACCATGCTAGTTATCACCTACTTAGTTAACGCTGTCAAGTGTACTTTTAATTGGTTAATGCCAACTTAATCAGATTTTTACTGTAGTTGGATAGCAAGAGGAGTAGCAAAGCTGCCTTCATATACAGAAAACTTAGTCAATGTACGTGAGCTGGGGCGCCTATTAAGGGGACCACTATAAATATAGTCATTTGATCATTTTGAACAAATTAAGAAACTTGGTAGTTAGCAAAAACAGAAAAACAAACTATATATGTGAACAAATTTAAGAGTACTATAATAATTGCAAGAGACACGACAAATCGATGTCCACATAGCACAGCTAAGTTCATTTCGTCGGACATCAACCTCGGGAATGATGCAATTTCTATCAAGGCCATTATGTGCTCTACCATATTTTGATCAGACAAATAGAATGCATGTGAACTTTTCTTGGTCCTTTTATGATATCCACGTGTATTGTCCATGTGCTAATGAAGTTTGTCATTCTGATCTATGTTAATTAATGCTTAACCTTCTTGAACAAAAAAAAGATTAATGCTTACAATATGTGGAAGTTTGATGAAATTTTCTTCCTCATTGTAGACTTTTTTTCCGATAAATTTCACACTTTACTCCACTCACTATATATATTCCTTGCCTTTGTTTCTAGGTGGCCTTAAAATGCCAATTGTACATTGTACCTCAGTAGTCAATAAAATTAACTTTTGATAAATGAGCCTTCTTTCAAGAAGGTAGAATTTATTGTTATATAGATAGGACATAATTTTCTCTAATTAAAATGGTTTAAAAAGGGCTAGAATTTTTGTGATCTCGTCGAAGTGGGTCTCCTCATGCTTGTCATAGTATCGACATAAGTAAATTATTATTGTCTAGATGTACATATAATGAAGGAAAATAACCTTTAATTGGAATAAAGGTTCAAAATACAAGCAACTAACCCTACTTGGTTATTTTGTCCAAGTAAATATTCTTGTAATAATGTAGTTTTATATAAATACATATATGTAAAACTTAGTATGACTACAGTCAATGTTTGAGAACTCACTCCATCCCATTTTAATAGTTTCATTTGGTTTTCCAAAATGATCTAATTTGGACATAGTTCGGCTCAAATTTTAGCCTTGCAAGTCCAATCATTAATTTAGCCCTGTTTAATAGATGAAGATTGAAGACTACTGATAAGTAACATACTTTTCTTTTTAAATAAGCAAGATAACCAACATAAATTATGATTATATTAGTGAGAATATTGAGTACACACCTGGCCTGTAGGTGAATTTGGGCTGAAGGGACGTTTGCCATCACCCTATGGGATGAAGATCCGACGGCAGTTGCTCCTTCTTCTTGCCGGCCTCTCCTTAACAGTAGAGCAAGCTACACATGTGACCACCCTCCGAATAAGTGGGTGGATGATTGTAGTATTTGTACCACTCTTAATGGAGGATCAAGAAACCAAGAAAGGTCGTTCCTCTTCTTTTTTTATACATATAAAGGTAGTCCCTTTTAACAAAAAAAACTACATTAGAAGCAAAAATATGTTCATGGCACTTAAAGAGGCAAAAGCACTTTTCTTTGGCTTTGTTGCTCACCACACCTTGCTTTTCTTAGCAGTAAGCTAAGCATGATTGATAGAAGAGATTCTTTCCCTTTTCAAGTTTTGATTTTTTTTTCTTGATATTTAGCTATTATCTAGCTTTCACCCCCCCCCCCCCCCCCCCCCCAAGTAAAGGAATCTATTTAAAAAAGCTTCACATTGCCCTAACTTTTTATGCATAGTGATTTTTTTTGGCTAGAACTTTTTATGCATCATGATGCATGCATGTGATGAATGCTAAAACAAACTATTTACTTCAGTGGTTTAGCTTTTATACTCAGCTGGTTTCAGTTCAACATCTACTTGCCTCATTTGTATTTAATTCCAGCATCAAGTTATACAGTCTCTGTCTTTAGCCAGTTTTTATGAAATCATGTGCCAAGTCAAGCTAGACAGCACAAGCCTTCATGCATTTGACAGAGACATATACCAAATAAATTGAAATTTTTCATAAATGGAAGTTCATGACTACTAGACCAACTGCTTCCCAAATTGCATCACACATATTTTGTATGACAAACGATTGCTGATCTATGTTAAATTCCAACTACTCTCTCCATATAATTACCATGCTAGCTAGTATGAATCAACCAACTCAAAAAGGACGGCAAAAGGACTTCTCTTGAGTACTGTTCATGTGAACAATGGAGTAATGATTTGGTGGTAGAAATATTATCCATACTATTATTTTTGGTTGGATCTAATCTAGGAGTTGGCTGGATCAGTCGTCATGATTATTATGTGCAAGATGAAAACAACATGAAAATAAACATATATGCCAAAACTTCATCTAATGATTGATGCTTGGACTAATAAAAAGAAATTAAACCAAATAGGACACATGATGTGGGATGAAGTATTATTTTTCAGCAATGTGATTTTTATTGTTCTCACTAAGTCAAAATACCAAAGTAATAAATTGTTATTAAAATTATTACTGCTACTGTCTTAAGAATGATATATCTGTATACCTTTGCAATGATGATAAAAAAAATCTGTTAGAAGAAGGTTTTGATCGAATCAAGCGAAGCACTTTGTCCTTTAGACAGAATGCGCCCTCCCTACGGTGCTTAGGACTCTTGGGCGTCTGCCTCCCAGGATAAGACGATCAACCACGTACTGTAGGAGCACTCCAAACAGCGCGCGCAGCGAACCACAAATGTGTAATGCTTTCACAAAAGAGAGGAAGAAGGAAGAAGATGAAGCACTGGAAAATTCCATACAGAAAAACCCGTTTTCTCAAGCTTTATAGAAAATCCGTTGAAAACACACCCTTTCCCATTAAACGGACGCGTCCATTCCGTTAATGGTTATAAGAAACTAAACCGGACCCATTTTCGTTGAACCAAAATAAATTAGAAAACCTAACCAATAGAATTTGTCCCAAAATAATATTATCTTGTTGACCCAACCCGACCCGGACCGGCCGGCCGCGCGTGCGAACTGAACCAAACCGAGCCGGCTGGACGGACGGCGGCGGCGGCGCGCGCACGCGCGTGTGGGTTAGCCCACCTAGGTGCATGGGTTCAACATCTCTCTCCCCCACAAAAGTGGGGTGGCCCTTGGGCCTAACTTCTAAGGCCAACCTTGGACTTTATATACCATCCACAACTCCTCTTTTATGTGGATGTGGGACTATTCACTATTCATCCTTCACCCAATTCACTCATTCACATCAATATAAGTGGGTTTTAACATGGGTTAGTATACCCACTTCTAACAATCTCCTACATGAATGAGAATTGGCTGGATAACGTATGCAAAAACTATGCAAAAAACTTGTGAAAGCAAATATTGAGAAGATCATGCATGGGGGAGAGGTAGCTTTCGGCTTTGAACCTTCCCTTGTGAAGACTATCGGGTTTACTAGCTAATCAGTGAACGTGATGTCTTGAACTGTTCAGCCGTTTGTGTAAACCAAGACAACATAAGTCACACAATCACTTCTCAAACACACTGTGGTTCTCATGACTTTGTTCATTTTGGCCCCGAACAAACCTGGTTTTCATGAGTGCTCTAGAAGATTTAGCCTTAAAATCCTCATAGAAGTGGCCCCTTCACACTCATATAGGTGATTCTCATTAGGAGCATCCTGCAATACCCCACTCGAACTAAGTCAAGCTATGAGAACCATTAAAAGTAAAGCTTATCCTGATTCATTCAGCAGGCATCACTATCTCATCATAGGAATGGGAAAGAGATTTTATCTCCATAGTGATTCCCCTTGAATCCCCCACAATTCGGTTGTCCCTTTTGAACCTAGATCTTGGGATCTCCAGTCAACTAGGTTGGGTTGCCATTATGGTGATTCTTAATTTATAGGCTTCAAGCCCATTCCCCTCGATGAATTGCTCACTTTTTCTTTGGTCAAACCCTTTGTAAGCGGATCCGCAATATTTTCTTTTGACCGAACATACTCAATTGAAATTATTCCACTAGAGAGCAATTGTTTTATGGTATTATACCTCCGATGTATATGTCGAGACTTACCATTATACAAGTTACTTTGTGCTCTTCCTATAGCAGATTGACTATCACAATAGATACATATAGGTGGCACAGGTTTCCCCCACATTGGAATGTCTTCTAAAAAATGATGAAGCCACTCAGCTTCTTTGCCTGCTTTATCAAGTGCAATGAATTCTGATTCCATTGTGGATCTCGCAATGCACGTTTGTTTAGAAGATTTCCAAGACACTGCTGCACCTCCAATAATAAAAACATATCCACTTGTGGATTTGGAGTCTCTTGTATCAGATATCCAATTTGCATCACAGTACCCCTCTAGTACTGCTGGATATCTCGTATAGTGCAGTCCATAGTCCAAGGTATATCTTAGATATCTAAGAACCCTGACTAGACCCTTCCAGTGGTATACCCCTGGGTTGTTATTATTGGCATAACCAATGAATATACAAACAATGGTCTTTCTTTGGCATAAACACATTTGTCACATTCATTGATTTTAAATCCATTTGACATCATCATTTTGTCAAAAAAAAATTTCCCTGTCATTGCTCCACATGAACTTCATTTTGTCAAATTTTTTTTTCCCTGTCATTGCTCCACATGAACTTAGCATAAGGTTCATCATGGCAATGAAACACGTGCCAAATATACACAACAACACGTGCCCCTTCAGCTAGTTCCAAAGAACAAATTGGGTTATTCTTCAAGTGAACTAACTCATTTACCAAACCTGGCCATTTTTCAAATGAATTGACCAGCAACCAGATCGGGTTCATTTCTAAATAATGTGACCCGATCCGGCCTTCTTCGCCAATAGAAGATGGTCTTGCGTCTATTTCTGAAACGAAACACCGCATTTGGTGACTGCTGCCCCAGCCGCCAATGCTCGGCCTAGGGCCACACCGGACCACATAGTCTATATGCTCTAATTGATGGGCTCTGGCGAAGCTACGGTGTCGTTCCGGTGGAAGACCGTACCCATCATCTTCTCCCCTTTGAAATGGGTTTCTGAAACAATGCACAGAGGGGTGCGTCCCCCTCTTGAGCTCGATCGGCCCAACCATGGCCGCCGTGCTCACACATTCTTGGATCATCGGGTAGTCGTTGGGCTTCGACTCCGTTGACCATGATCCCGTCGGCAGTTATAGCCCGCCAATGATTCTTCCAGGTCCCTGTCATACTCTTTTTGAAAACAGAGGAGCTTCTCCTCTATTTCAAAGCCAAAACTACAAAATCATTCATTTGGGATATGCTTCCCGTGATTCCACATGTAGCCTCAGAGTTGGCCTTGCAGGGAGCCAGGAATGCAGCCCGAGCCTTCTCAATGTTCTCCTCGTTACCGTGCCATGTCTTGAGAGTACTTTGCTGCAAAACCCGGAAAAAGAAGAAAGAGAGGGACCATAGCTTCTTACCCTTGTACTGGTTCATGGCGTTCAAGTTGAGAATTGCCTCCTCCTTGCTCTGTCCACCTGATAGGAAGACAATGGGGGGGACTGCTGGTGGGACAGTTCAGAGCGCACGGATAGTGTCACCATGTTTGGGTTTAGGAAGGTCCTCGACCAAGATCTCAGGCTCCACAATGGGGACCAATCCATTCTTCGGCAGATGATGGCATAGCGCGCAAGCCCCTCAGCATTCACATTGATTTCAAGTTGGGATGGCTCAGTTGGGCCACTCTTGACTTTTGAGTACAGTCCTCCACTTGATGCCAGCTGCATAGTACTGCTGGCAACACTTGGCAAGGTCATCATGGCCCTGTGTGGTGGTCTCACCATTGGTACCAGCAAGTTCCACAGTACCTTGATGCCAGGTGGAACCCCACCTTCCTTCATGACATCCACAAATGGCTTCCATCAGCCGAACCTTCTTTGTCCGATGCAAAGTGCGCATGCAGTTCCTTGATCTTCACTTCTAGCAGTTGCTATGATGAAGTTCTCCAAACTTATAGAATTCCAGTAATTCCTGACTTGCTTCATTCGATCGACACCTGAAGTTGAGACCTCCCCCTTTTTTTTTTCTTCTTGAGCATCCAGGTTGATTCGAATCAGAGGCACCCTTGCCTCTTCCTCAGTGGGTTGTGCTGAATCGGATTTCTACTGCAAAAGCCTTCTCATGGGAATGAACTGAAACTTTTCCTCCCCATTGCCATTTCCCAGATGCTTCATCCAAGCAGACAACGAATCAATATTTGATTTCTGGATTAGCGACCGAAGCTCCTGCTGGACGTGGGTGATCCAGGCATTGGCCGTCCCGAGCCTCTGTTGGCTCTCCTCATTTGCAAACTCTCCTTCGCCGGGTCAATCTGGTTCTCACCCCCGAGCGCCCTTTCGCACTCGTGTACCACCTTCTCATACCCCTTGGCATCATTCGCCGCACCGGCAGCAAGGCCTTGGCCATCGCTGTCGCCGGAATCAGCCTCCCCTTCGTCATCGAAATCGTAGTCTCCAAGGAGGGGCAGGAGGAGGGACCTCTCGCCGGAGTTTTCAATGACAAGATGGATGATCTCGTCTCCTCCCTCTTCCTCCCGCAGTACTTCGTCTCCAGCGGCCTCAAGACGAAGTGCCGTTCTAAAGTGGAGGAATCATGCGGCCACTCCGTTGGCCCTACGATGCTCTGCCAAGACTCAAAGGCCATGCCGGATTTGGGTTCCATTCCGAGTGGGCAGCCTTCAAGACCCGCTGATGTGCCACCCAACTCCTCACCTCCGCCGGCGCCGATGTTTGGAACCCCCTCCTAGAGGCCGTCTGTTCATGCTTCTGTTCATCAGCAACTCGAAGGCCGTTTGCAAGACTGCGTCCACAGTCCGGCCCACTACGCGGTTGCCTCTAGCGACCACTCCCGGCTCTCCCGCCTGGTCGCATTACTCCTCCGCTTCGCCGACCCTCCTGTTGTCCGCACCGCGTTTGACTCCCTTGCACAAGAGCAAGTGATCTCTGCCGCACTAGACCGCCGTGACGTCCCTTCTCGCGAGACTGCGCTCCACCTTGCCGTCCGCAGTTTCCCTCACTGTCATTCCTCTGACGCAGTGATTTCTTCCCTCAAGTTCCTCATTGTATTCATCAGAATCGCAAACATTTGATGTATGAGAAAGAGAGCACAGAAACCACAATACCAAAACAACAGAACAGTCATTTAAAAATTAACAGTAAACATTCTGTCTTAATATTGTTATTAAAATTATTACTGCTACTCTAAGGATGATAGATTTGTGTACCTTTGCAATAATGATAAAAAAAATATGTTAGAAGAAGGTTTTGATCAAATCAAGCGAAGCACTTTGTCCTTAAGACAGAATGCGCCCTCCCTACGGTGCTTAGGACTCTTGGGCGTCTGCCTCCTAGGATAAGACGATCAACCACGTACTGTAGGAGCACTCCAAACAGCACTCGCAGCGAACCACAAATGTGTAATGTTTTCACAGAAGAGAGGAAGAAGGAAGAAGATGAAGCCAAAATAAATCAATAGAATTTGTCCCAAAATAATATTATCTTGTTGACCCAACCCAACCCGACCTGACGGACGGCGGCGGCGGCGCGCGCGTGTGAGTTAGCCCACCTAGGTGCATGGGTCCAACATCTCTCTCCCCCACAAAAGTGGGGTGGCCCTTGGGCCTAACTTCTAAGGCCAACCTTGAACCTTATATACCATCCACAACTTCTCATTGGTGTGGATGTGGGACTATTCACTATTCATCCTTCACCCAATTCACTCATTCACATCAATATAAGTGGGTTTTAACATGGGTTAGTATACCCACTTCTAACATAAATAACACTTAACCCGTGTAAAATGATAAAAGGGATTTTCCTTTTTCATAAATACCATGTAAATAAAATTGTGCTGAAAAATTGAAAGTCGGCAATTAGTGTGACACAAACTAACCGTCTTAACTTTTCGCTTAATGGTGGGCTGAAAGCATAATTAAAAGGTTAGTTAGTTACTTCACCAAACTATTAGTGGTGGACCAGGTAATGACGATTTCCTGCATCTCAAGTCATGTGTTCCTTCGTGCCCTTTTCTACTACTCACTCCGTCTAAATTCATTTTGGAAAATTAAATGTTAACGCTTATTCCGGACCGAGGATCTGTTTAGAGAGTGAGAGTGGGCAAATTTTACATCTCAGAAAAAAGATAAAATCGCAAGCAAAATTTGCTCCCCTAGAAGTGAAGATCTATGGGATCCATCCATTACCAGCTTCCAAACAGAATGAAAATATAAGTAAAGTTTGAGTCGACAATATGTAATCATGTGACAAATTTAATTAATTAAAGGACGAATATATCTACTCTTACATTGATTCATTAATTGAGGTATTCCAATGGCCGAATAGTTAGATAAAAAGATAATAATAACAGCACCTCATACTCCAGTCCACGCTCACTTCTTTCTTAAAAAATGGTCGCAGCTCACTAACTCGCGGTCCTACTCCTAACTCATAAACAAGATAATAAATGCAAAATCATTGTTCATAGAAAAATCTTAGTTAAATAGTTTTTGTTTGCTAGCAACCTTAATTTGTAGTTGCTAGCATGAATTTTTATGTCTTAATATTGAGCAAGAGCCTGGCGATCCACATTAGCCGGAAGACAAATATATTTCATACTTATCATGGCATGAAATATATTTTTTGTAAGCCGTGAGGTTTCATACTGGGGCCTGTGCATTTTTTTTCCCCTTCCATGCACACATTGCCTTTTCTAAGACACGCCTGGCATTAATGTACCCAATCAAACATAGCCGATTACTAGGCTCCAGTGTCGTCCGTGACACACTCGCTTTCTCGATGCCCAAAGATTAATGAAGTAGAAATACTTTGCTTATTTGTTTTCTTGTCTTTGTACCATGATAATCAGGGGCTGGGCCTGCCCCCTTGATTTGACACCAACCCAGAACCAAAATTCAATGGCTCTCAGCCGCCCCCGTCCATTCGTACATGTGAGCCTTGTCTTATAAGCTCATATCATCTGCAGACTGTAATGTACCTTGTTACCACTTGTTTGGATCAGTCTATATCTACATCTAATAAGCTAGTTTACTAATTTAAAGTCCTTTTATACTCCCTCTGACCAATTAGCTGTCTGGATTAGAAATGGTTTTCTAATCCAAACAGTTAATTTTCGACGGAGGGAGTATTTTAGAACTTAAAACTATTAGAGGTTTTTAATAAACTTTACAAAATCATCTAGTCTTGATTAACCCAAAAACAAAAAATAACAACAAATAGAGTGGACTGAAGTCTGAACATTAAGCACTTGTGCTAAGCAGCCTAAACTTTGACAAAGTGTAGGAATGGTGGTTATTCAAACTCCCAAAGCACACATTTGCCACGCCTCTGTCGATCCATGGACTCACTTCAGTGACCATGTTCTGGCTCCTGTTTGGTCCTGACTTGCCGGCGGCCGCCACCCAAATGACCAATCATTTCTGCTCCTATTTTACCATGAAGTTTTGGATAATCAGTCCATTACAGAAGTTTAAACAGCAACATGGATTGTCTGTAATAGGAGAGATGAGGATCCATGTCAGCTACTTGCCATGGCAGAGTGTCTATCTGCGGGTCCCAAGCTCCCAACCAGAGGAGAGTCCCTCTCGTATCCTCGTGCATAAAAGCTCCTGCAAAGCTCTCTCTCCTTCCGTCCTTCGCACTTTGTTTAACAAACAGCTCTGCTCAAAAGACAAGCCACAGTTATCCCATTAAGAAAAGCAAGGAAGAAAAAACAGACAAAATAGCTGTTAATATTCCATCCTTTCCCCTCTCGTCCTCTCGTCCTCTCTCTCTCTCTCTACTTCTTCTTCCCTTCTCCTCATGCAATCTCTCTCAGATAATACCAAAAGAGAAGAGAGGAAAAGTCCCATTGCTTTCAGAATCTCTTCAAGCATGTGCAGCCAGGATAGGAGCAGGTTTCTGCCTCTACTGACTGCCCTGGTTCTCTGTTCTTGCCTCTCTTTGGTGGTATGCTCTGTTTCTTATGACAGTAGGGCCATCACCATTAATGGCCAGAGGAGGATCCTCATCTCCGGCTCCATCCATTACCCGAGGAGCACTCCTGAGGTATAAAAGATGGCTTCTTTTGGAAATGTGGTTCATGGGTTCCTGCTTTTTTCTTGAGCTTTTGGAGTGCTGATGCTGATTATGGCCTTTTGGGTTTTTCAGATGTGGCCTGATCTTATTCAAAAAGCCAAAGATGGAGGCTTGGATGTCATCCAGACTTATGTTTTCTGGAACGGCCATGAGCCTGCTCCTGGCGAGGTACTGTACATTCTTTGAAGGAAAACAAGTTTCGGATTTTTCTGTTCTGCTGATCGTAATAATTCCTTTTGCTGGTTGCTGTGGTGTAGTATTACTTTGAAGACAGGTATGATCTGGTGAAATTCATCAAGTTGGTGAAGAATGCCGGCCTCTATGTTAATCTCCGGATTGGGCCTTATGTTTGCGCTGAATGGAATTTCGGGTAACTGCATGAAATAGTGGAAAATTTAGTAAATTTTGTGTTTTCTTTTCATTTTTAGTGTAATGCAGCATTGCTGAATGTTTATTTGATGTATCTCTTCTTCGCAGAGGCTTCCCTGTCTGGTTGAAATATGTTCCTGGCATCAGCTTCAGAACTGACAATGAACCTTTCAAGGTTCACATTCCAACATAATTTATTTACAGTTTTTATGTAAAAAAATCGATATCCATGTCTTTTATCTCCAATTTATGATTATGACCATCAATGCAGGTCGCAATGGAACGATTTACGAAGAAGATTGTCAGTATGATGAAGGAAGAGGACCTATTTGAATCACAGGGCGGTCCAATCATTCTGTCTCAGGTAATAGATTTGTGAAAATCCCTAAGCCAATATTTCAGTTTTAGAACTTAGTTTGTGCTTATGTTGTTCAAGTTGAAGAAGTTTTGATTCACTTCCATTCGTTTTACCTTGAAAAGATTGGTTAAGCTATTCTCTTTGCAACACAGATCGAGAACGAGTATGGGCCAATGGAGTTTGAGCTAGGAGCTCCTGGTCGGGCTTACACAGAGTGGGCAGCTAATATGGCCCTTGATCTCGGTACTGGAGTTCCATGGGTCATGTGCAAACAAGATGATGCTCCTGATCCAATTGTAATTCCCTTTCAATATTTCTCGTATAGAGTATAGTTTTAGTGCCTCGCTTCCCCCTACACTCGAGAATACAACTAACTTACAGAAATGTGCTGCCTCCTTGAAATTTAGTTGGTTACTTTGGTCCCACCATATTGGATGTAACTTTTGTTGGGTGGACCTGATAGCTAATTTATCTGTTATTTTTGTCTGTAGTTAACTGCTTTGGTTCCCTTTCGAGTTTCTCCAAATAATGAGAATAATGTTTTTGGCACAAGAAAATTTTAGTTTCAATTCTTGTTTAATAAACTTCTTATTTGAAGTGATAAAAATCTGGTGGTGGGCAGTTGTTTTTCTTCTAAGCACCTTCTCAATTGTTTACTTTGGAACAGCCAGCTGATAATAATTTGTAAATCATATCTGTAAACCATTATCAGATATACAGATACGATATACTAACTATTATCAGCTTCTTAAATAAGGCTTATCTGACTTATTGATATGATTTACATATATGACTTTCCATCTATTGACTTTCCATCAACTATTTGCAACAGATTAACACCTGCAACGGCTTTTACTGTGATTATTTCTCCCCAAATAAGGCTTATAAGCCCAAGCTGTGGACTGAAGCCTGGACGGGATGGTATCATTGAGTTGTTCTCTATGCAATCTTCAGTAAGACATTAGCTTCACCCGGCTTCATGCAGCGTTTATCCTAAAACATTTCTTTCTTAAACTTGCAGGTTTACAGAGTTTGGTGGTCCTGTTCCTCACCGTCCAGTTGAAGATTTGGCATTTTCAGTTGCAAGATTTATTCAAAAGGGTGGTTCATTCATCAACTACTATATGGTTAGCCATCACTGTTCTTTCTAAAAAGCTAATTAGTCAATAGTTGATTAATAATTTTTCTTAGAGATAACCAAATCCAGAGTTACTTTGTTCCTGCAGTACCATGGCGGAACAAATTTTGGAAGAACAGCTGGTGGCCCCTTTATTGCTACGAGCTATGACTATGATGCTCCAATTGATGAATATGGTGCATAGGCATTGTTTCATGCACATCAAACAATAGATACTTGATTTTTTTTTGTCTAAAAGTGCCTCACTTTTCTTTCCCCATCTCAAGGACTACTGAGGCAACCAAAATGGGGCCACTTGAAAGATCTACATAGAGCTATCAAGATGTCTGAGCCAGCTTTGGTGTCAAGTGATCCTGTTGTCACGAGACTTGGGAACTATGAAGAGGTATGGTTGAACGCCAACTTACCTTCTTTTACGTTAAATGCCTAGTTATTGCCATTCAAATTAAGTGAGTCATTGCCTCTTCAGGCTCATGTCTTCAAATCAAAATCAGGTGCTTGTGCTGCTTTCTTGGCCAACTACAACCCAAATTCTTATGCAACAGTGGCATTTGAAGGGATGCATTTCAACCTTCCTCCTTGGTCTATTAGCATCCTCCCAGATTGCAAAAACACGGTCTTCAATACAGCAAGGGTGAGGATGGATCCACTTTAGTTGTCTCAGTTGTGGTAATCTTCACACCTAACATCTAATCTGGATTTGAACAGGTAGGTTCTCAGAGCTCACAGATTGTGATGGCCCCCATTAGTGAGAAAGGCTTTTCATGGGAGTCCTATAACGAAGAAACTGCCTCATACCATGACGATACACTTACAACTGTAGGACTGTTGGAGCAAATAAATGTCACCAGGGATGCTACTGACTATTTGTGGTACATGACAGAGTAAGTGGAAAATCCAAGTGTTATTTCTGTCACAGACATCTCCAGGGCCATCTTCTTTTTCTCCTTTACTAATGCTTTGTCAATCTCCTCAGTGTCACAATTGATCCAGGTGAAGATTTCTTGAAAAATGGAAAAGACCCTGTTCTTTCTGTGCTATCTGCTGGTCATGCTTTGCATGTATTTATCAATGGTCAGCTGTCAGGTCGGTTCCTAAATTATTTTCTTGAAAATTGGAGAAGACCAATAGATGAAGGGATACATTAAATGATACCAAAAGAGGGAGAGGGAGAGGGAGACCCAAGAGAACTTGGATGGAGTTAATAAAAAAGGATATGACTTTACTCTCTTACAAAAGAGTTGGCACAAAACAAGCCTGAATGGAGGCATAAGATCCATGTTGCCGACCCCAAATAGCTGGGAAAAGGCGCTACTTGATTATGATTATGATTTTGTATTTAATTAAGTAAAGATTGCTTCTTCATCATAAGTCAATATGCTCACTGTATTGCAGGAACCGTTTATGGGAGCTTGGAGAATCCCAAACTAACTTTTACGAGTAACGTGAAGCTTTGGGCTGGTAGTAATAAGTTATCCATCCTGAGTATTGCTGTTGGCCTTCCGGTTAGTTAACTTTTTTTCATAACACTTGGTTTAACAAATCATTGAATTTAAGTTTATTCAGCATAGATGTGAATAAGTTTTGTTTTCTTGATTAAGAATGTTGGTCCACATTTCGAGACATGGAATGCTGGAGTTCTGGGTCCTGTAATGTTGAATGGACTTAATGAAGGAAGACAAGATTTGACATGGCAAAAATGGTCTTACAAGGTGAGTTCTTTAAAATAGTCAGTCATTTTGTTTTGATTTTTTGTAATTTGGCACGTTGGTAATTTAATTTCCTTTCGCAGGTTGGTTTGGAAGGTGAAACATTACAACTTCATTCTCTCAGTGGGAGTTCCTCAGTAGAGTGGGTTGAAGGACCATTTTTGGCTCAAAAACAGCCTTTAACTTGGTATAAGGTGAGTTCTTTCATGAAAGCACATTGACATGGAAAGTTGGTATTCAGTTGATAACAAAGTTACTTAAGTTAATTTTTAATATTAAAAAGACAGTTTATTTCCATCTCTTTATTTCATCTTTTTTTCTTTCAGACTACTTTCGATGCACCGGAAGGCCAGGATGCCTTGGCTTTGGATATGGCTAGCATGGGGAAAGGTCAGATTTGGATTAATGGACAGAATATTGGACGATATTGGCCTGCTTATAAAGCATCTGGCACATGTGGGGAGTGTAGTTATAAGGGGACCTACAGTGAAAAGAAATGCCAAACAAACTGTGGAGAGGCCTCTCAAAGATGGTACCATGTTGTATATGTTTTCTTTCCTCTCATTCTTAATAGTTGCTAGTTGAATAGCTGTGAACTTACATATGCTATTTCAGGTATCATGTCCCTCGTTCCTGGTTGCAGCCAGCTGGGAATCTATTGGTTGTGTTAGAAGAGTGGGGTGGAGACCCAAGTGGGATTTCCTTAGTAGGACGAAAAGTAGAAAGTGTCTGTGCTGATATTTCTGAGTGGCAGCCGGCACTAACGAATTGGCGTCTTGGAGCCTACCGCAGGCCGAAAGCTCATTTGTCATGTTCTCCAGGGCAGAAAATCTCGGCTATTAAGTTTGCTAGCTTTGGGACACCTGAAGGAGAATGTGGGAACTACAAGCAGGGAAGCTGTCATGCCCACAAATCGTGGAATGCCTTCGAGAAGGTACATTTGAAATTTTCTTGTAGTGTTCTCTTTAAGCCTTCATTGTAGCTCAAGTGGTGTACTAAAAGCATGAAAAAACTTGCTGTGCAGAACTGTGTTGGGCAGCAATGGTGCTCCGTTACTGTAGCTCCTGAGGTTTTTGGAGGAGATCCATGCACAAACGTCATGAAAAAACTTGCTGTTCAAGTCACCTGCAGCTGATTGAAACAATGAAGATTTGTTTTTCTTCAGCTTCATTGGCTTTATATCTATATATATATATATATATATCCAGGTAAATACTGTAATATCGAGGAATGGCTTCAGCAAGGTGAAGTTGTGCAAAATGCAGCAAACCAGCAGCCACTAGCCGTTATGTTGGATGCAATTGATGCGAAGTGAAGCTTAATGTACATATCTACATCATATAGCTTCCTTGTTCATTTTGCAAATGTAAAAAGAAGAATCATTCAATTGGTGCACATGAGACGTAGAATGTATGTCCATATGATCATTGTTGTCTCCTAGGCAAGCTTTTGGCTTGCAAAGGATGAATTTTTGTCTTGTGTAGGCAACCCTTATAGGTAAGCAATTTGATTCATTGCTTTTGAATTATTCAAACTGTAAAAGTGGTACTTGGTGTCATGCCAGTTGTAATAATGCGCCAAATGAAGGAATGAAACCATGTAGATTATTTGCATCTATTCATTTTTGTTTCAACTATGGAATGTTTTCAATCTTCCCAGTAGCACTTTTCCTTCCCATGCTTTCACTTCATATATGTGACATTCGTCGATGTATGCTTTCAATCGTTCAGAGTCCTGAATTATCAAGCTTGTCTAATGATGAAGGGTCTTAATTCTGCCTAATCTGTCATTGATGGCTCTTGTCCATGAAGTTTCTGGAGAACATTAAAATAGGCAACTGAGGCCACTGTATTTAAAAAGCTTTTCGAAGAGGCATATATGAAGCAGCTATACATTTAAAAAGTAATTATTCTTCCTAATTTCCATACAAGTACTTCGCCCAATATGAAACTATGATTGGTTAAAAATAATGGATATCCCTGTTTAGACAAATTGTGATTTTGTCAAGTAGTATTAAACATTGTTTTGAGTAAGTTAGCAAATCACCACCAATATGACATTATTTGCCTCATGTATTGCTAATTGATACTGTCGTAAAGAAGAAGAAAATGTATTACTCCATAAGGAGGTGAGGACAAAACTGATTCAAAGATGGCATGCCTATCTTGCATGTGAGCCCAAGGACAGGAATACTGCAGACTACAGACACTTTTAAGAATAAGCAAAGGGATTAGAAGTAAAGAACCCTTCATGTGACAACTCTCTTTTAGCAGTAGAATCAATTATCAAAATATAAATGAGTTGAGCCCGAAAAAAATTCTTACCCCGTCTCATTCTAATTGCTCCAATTAAAAGATTCGGTAAAAAGAGTTATTCTTCTTCTCATTGTGATAATTAGTGGATGCAGTAAAGTAATTAGGCAAGTGTTTGTAAAGTAACCATTTTGCATTATTCTTCATATAGTGATAATTAGTGGATGCAGTAAACGGAGCTATGGATGGACGTAGGTGAATTGGCTTTCTTAAATACTCCCTCGGGTTCAATGAAGCTCGTTTGCATGACAAAATGAGTGATATTTATTACTCTAAGGCCTCTAAAGAAACGGAGTTTCCAGCCATGGAGTGTGTGGCCTGGACCCATCATTTTTCAAGTCGAGACCATGGAGCCATCGATCTCCAGGATTGACGACACATGCTTTACAATTGAGTGCACACACGTGCAAAGCGTGTGCTCCATTGATGATCCTGAAGATCAACGTTCCCCGTCGCCCTGGCATAAAAGCCAGGCCATTGCACCCAAAGAGAACTTATTGCGTCCAACGGCCTGACCAGATCTGGTTTATGCTAGGGCACTAGGGGGCCGCGGATCTCCCAGATCGACGGTGCACACGTGCATAGCATGTGTGTCGTCGATCCTGCAGATTGATGGATCTCTCATGCCCTAGAGCATTGTGCCAGGGACACCTAATAACTTCTCGATAAAAATTGAATGGAGATGTTATAGCAAAAAAAAAAAGAATAGAGATGACATAAAGGGCAATAGTATGTTATGAACTTCAAAAATTGCACTTAGGGGTTGTTTGGATAGTGAAGAAAGGGAGAATTTTTACGTGTTGAATTTGATGTGACTACTCCCAATGGATCTACCACATGACTGTGAAGGTGGTGAATTTGGTAAAAGTCTTCCAGATGTAATTCACTATTTTTAGATAAATTCAGGTAAATTTGGTGAAAGTTAGGTGATACTTCATCTTTCAGGCGAAATTTTTATCTCTATCCAAACCTCCTTATGGTGGTAAATGAATTTTCAACTTCCCTATCCAAACCACGCCTTAAGGTGAATTAACACTTTGACAGACAAAGAATTTTGGTTATTTCACTGCCAAAACACCCTTCTGTAGCAAAAACTAAAAAAGTTCAAACAATTTCAAAAGGAGTTCAAATTACATGACAAACTGCTCACGAAACTTTGAACCGTCAATTTTCGATCCGACGGATTCCAACCATCAGATCAAGATCTGACGGATAAGGTGACTCGGCACATGCAAGTGTGCGTGAGCCGGCCCAGAAAGGGGAACCGAACATCTTCCCGCAACTGTAGAGAGACAAGACAGCGCCGGGAAAAGCACCCCATTTTTGTTCAAATGCCTCCCGAGATCTCCCCGCGCCACCGAACCCCTCACCGGAACTCGGCTGGGGCGTTCTAGAGCTGGAGAAATCAAGAAACTAATGGCAGACGACGACGACGGCGGCGGAAGGAACGGAAAGAAGAGGGAGCCGTCTTGGTTGGGGGACTTCCAGAGGGATTTGATGGCGGGGGCGGTGATGGGCGGGGTCGTCCACACGATCGTCGCGCCCGTAGAGCGGGCCAAGCTCATCCTCCAGACTCAGGAGAGCAATCTCGCCATTGTCGGCGGCGGGGGCCACCGGAGGTTCAAGGGGATGATGGACTGCATCTTCAGGAGCGTCAGGGAAGAAGGGTTTCTCTCGCTTTGGAGGGGAAATGGAAGTAGTGTTCTCAGATACTATCCCTCTGTCGCCCTCAATTTCTCCCTCAAGGTATTCCATGTTTTTCTTGAACTCTATCTTCTTGCTTTGGTTTGATATTTACACTTCTTGAAGTTAATGGTGATTGGAGCCTAATTGTTGGCATTTGGAATCCTGCTCTGTTTGCTAGAATATGTGAACTGTGAATTGCTGGGTTTTGACGTTTCTTTATTGTGTTGCTTGGATGATTCGCTGCTGGATTAGAGTAATTGTGTTGTGTTAATTTCTGCTGTTTAGTTGCTTGTCGTGTCATCTCTGGCAGAGTGTCGAACGTTTAGGGTGATGAGCTTCTGTGAACTTAAGCATAACCGAGGAGGATTTTTCTGCCGTCTTGCAGTTCAAGAAATGAATGCTAGGGGAAGGAACTAGGAAAAGATTGGTCCCTGTTACTTAATTTTTGAAAAATTGATGACATGAAATACATTTTTAGATTATGATTTCATCGTTTGCAAGATAGAACTAATCACTCTATGCCTGTGTTTTAAGTCATCACTATTATTTTTGTATAAAAAAAAGTCATGAATCCCCAAAATTCTGAGAGGACATGAGGAACCAAATTCTCAAACCCCCCCTCCCCCTCCCCAAACAGAAATAAAAAAAACTTGTTATTCTTTTTCATTAAAGAAAAAAACTATTCTTTCTTTTTACCCAAAAAGTCCTTTTTATTCTTAAGTAGTGCTACTATGCAATAAAACTATTCTTGTAATAGTTGCTGATTGATAAGTATATTGAGTTTGTGATAAACGAATAATATGTTTATCTTGTACAGAATTGTTAGAATTTACCTATTTGTATTTTTGGCAATGCAGATGATCATTGCTTTTTTGTTTCACTAGCCTGCTGGAAGCGTAGAACTTAGAAGTATTTTTGCGAGCATGATATTGTATACTTTTTATTGTTACAAAATTACATGTTCAAAGCAAATTTGTATAATTATTCACCACTGGTGGAAGCTTATCAAACTCTAATTTCTCTGTGAGATAAAGGGATCCTTGCAGCGTAGTGGTCACATACCTGTATCGATTTTGTATCCAGAACTTGTTTCAAAGAATCACATTAAAAAAGTGTGGCCTACTATGTTTAAGTGCATTTTTTTTGTGCTGAAGTACGTGTAAGTCCATATGGAAAGGCAATTCTTCTGCCTATTCAGCTCAGCCCACTGGGCTCCTGCAAACTAATTCCATTATCTTATGACAGAAAGTAGTTATAAATAGCTTAGCTCTTGAAGAGACGTTAGAAAGACATTCCACTTTTATGTCAAATTGTGCAATTGAGTTGTTTCAAATTTTTTATTTGGTGTAATCATTTCTGTTTTACTCTATACTCCTATTGAGAGATGTCAAATATGCAGTGTAATTATTTATGTTCTACTCTGTACTCCTGTTAAGAAAGGTTGAATATGCATTGTAATTGACAAGAGCTGAAGTATGTGGAATGCTGACCAACTGTGCATGCAAAATGCCATTGTCCCACCTTATAATGACTTGTAATTTACTTGTTTTTTTTCACAATAGTATGAGAATTAAGGCTTTTTTATAGTTCTGAAGGAGGACGAGTCACATGACTCGGAAGAACATGCTAGGAAGATATGTGTTCAACAAATTATATTGTTTGTTCACTTTAGATGTGATTTGTTGTAACGCCTTTTTTAATGCTTGGCCATCTGTACCTTTCCCCCAGATGAAGATGAGTAAACGTGTAAGGCTCAGAGATCTAAACATACATCTGTTTTTGGCATGGTCAATGTTATGCTTGTCAGGTCAACTTTGAACAAACTGATTTTCAGTATAATGAGATCAGCAATTGTGTGCTGAAGATATATTGGATCATCTAGCTTATAGACATCAGCATGAATTCCATCAGGTTGCTCAACAAAATCAGACTTTTTTCTGGTTAGCCAACAAAACCACATAAAGCAGTGAAAGATTGTTATCATTGAACTGTTTGAGGATGCTAATGTACTATGCAGAGAAAAGTTCAGTAGGTGAAAGTGTTTTTATTTGAAAATTGCAGTAAGCAAGCAAACCAAAACTGAGAAGTTTTAGGGAAAACTGACTTATAGCAGTCAATCTATGATTGATGTTCCACTTAATACTGCAATCTATGGAATTTAACACTGCAATTTATGAAATATGCTTTTCTACCTTTCAGGGCTTTAGGTCTTTTTTCCGCATGTTTGGATATATTTTTTGAATTTTTCTTATCCTGCGTTTTTTCTACACTTACTGATTTAGCATAGATGTGCTTTATCCCATGTAAGTTACTACTATCCATTTCACTTCACTATTTTGTGGTTCCTTAACACCTGGAAAACAATGCCTAGTTTATGCAATACTTACTATGTTTTAGCAAATTTGCAGGACCGTTACAAAGCTTTGTTACGAGATGGCCAATCTAAGGATCACATCCTGGCAGGACCTTCGGCTAATTTTGTTGCTGGAGCAGCAGCTGGGTGCACAACATTGGTAATTGTTTACCCACTTGACATCGCCCACACTCGCCTTGCAGCTGATATTGGCAAGACAGAGGTCCGCCAATTTCGAGGTATTTTCCACTTCCTCAACACCATCTACCAGAAGGATGGTATAGCTGGAATTTACCGGGGCTTACCAGCCTCCCTCCAGGGGATGGTCGTTCACAGGAGCCTGTACTTTGGGGGTTTTGATACTGCAAAGGAAATGATGTCAGAGGAATCGAATCCTGACTTGCCATTATGGAAGCGCTGGGTTGTGGCCCAGGCGGTTACGACCTCAGCTGGCCTGTTATCATACCCATTAGATACAGTGAGAAGGCGAATGATGATGCAGTCAGGTATGGAGAAACATGCTTATCAAAGCACCCTTGATTGCTGGAAGCAGATTTATAGAACGGAAGGGCTGGCTTCATTTTATCGAGGAGCTCTCTCCAACATGTTTCGGAGTACTGGTGCAGCTGCGATTCTTGTTTTGTATGATGAGATCAAGAAGTTCATGAACAGAGGATTTTAGGTGCAGAGATTGATACCATACGGATTACTTACGTCCACTGATCCACAGCAAGCTAATGATACGGAGAAGTTGAATAGTTAGCTCAAAAATGGTAGAGGAAAATGATACTTGCGGCATACTTCAATGAAAATGTATACTCACTCCGTCCCACTTTAATAGTCCAATTTGATCTGTTGTAATGAATTAACGTTGGTTAATTTTGAAAAGCAAGTCAAACTAGTTATGTGGGACGGATGACGTACAAAATAGTCTTCTTGGATTGGAAATGTCTTACGAGGCTTCAGGCACTTTAACTTTCTCTTACCCATGAATGAAGGGCACAGACTTTATTCAGATTCATTAATGTGATGGAACATACTCCCATTGTTCTCTTCATTTTTTTTTCGGACGTTCTCTTCAGTTCATGTAGTAACCTTCCTCGTGTACAATGATTAACTTCATTCTTGTGAGTTTTCCTACAAGTGAAATCCGGTTTGACACATCTGACAACATTAGTTACACACTCAGCCGGATTCAGAACGTAGAATAATGCACACCAATTTGGGGAAGACATAAGCTGAACCAAGAAAAAGACCACAATATATACCAAGACAATTTACATTTTCAAATACTCAAGTTTCTAAGTGATGCCACTACTCTTCCCCTTTCCATCTATTTTCCTATCTGGCTTCTCAATACGGTTAAAGCACATTAAAACAGGCAGTGCCGTATACACAAAAGTAGAAGAGCGACAGATACCCAAAATGGGAGCACAAGACTTGCATCCTAAATATCAATAGCAGTACATGACAGACATTAACATTATGGAAAGCACGCTTCTTCCGTCTTTAGCATTCCAAACAAACGGAACCACATACGAAGAGAATCATTAAGTCAGAAACATACTAAATTGGCGCAACAAACAAATAGAATATGGTACCATTGCAGCCAACGCCAGGGCGAGTGACCGAAGTTAAGCTGCCCTTTTTCTGTGCCAACTTGGGCCTTTACCAAAAAACTTCAGCATTATTCCAAACCGCAAACCCAACCCCCCAAAGACAAAAAAATCTTTGTTACAAAAGGAAAATTAGAGCCCATTCATATTTGGCCAGCCATTCATATGTGCCTTGCGGCTGTGCAAGTTCATTCGCATGGCACCCGTACTATTTTAGGCATATAAATCCTGCTTGCTCCCTAAAATAAGGACGCCATCGGATCTCGATCTAATGGCTTGCAATGTGAGTATGTGAAGGGACACATAATAACGTTTTCCTAAAGTTTACTGAAAATTTAAACAAAAAACTGCATTTATAGGAACAACCACAACTTTTATAATAGCATTACTTCATAACCTCTTCGTTCAGACAGGACTTGTACTCTTTCTATCTAATTCTACAAGCACATACCAAAACTGCAAATAAGTAAATATGATATAATATATTGATTTGCTTATAACGAAGAAAGAATTCGCCAAACACTTAAAAACTTGTGAATCTGCCTCTGCTCCAAATGTGGCTTTGGCAACAATCATCAATGACGCCACCCTGATAGACCTCTTCAGGCACATCAACCAGCAAACAACACAAAACTCTTTCGCAAATAAATGCCTACTGGCTACTGTTGCTTGCACTCTGGAGGCCGCTCCTGACCCTCTGCAAGGGCTACTCCTCCCTTCTGAAGTTCCAGGAACACAAAAGATTAAAAAAGCAATCATCTACACACATACTGGCCATGGAGATAAATAAAAAGTGCACAGCTTTTGTGTAGGTGTGTGCGTACCACTTTACGTGGTGTGTGCATGAGTGTTTACTTGTGGGTGGGTGCGTGGGTGTGTGTGTGTGTGTGAGAGAGAGAGAGAGAGAGACCTTTTGCCCACCAAAACCCTGCAGGAAAATTTGTATGAAAGGTAAATTCATCAGTATCTAAGACAATTTAAATGTCAACAACAAACTATACTCTGATGCACAGCATTTTTACTTTTTTGGGACGACTCTTGGGGGCGGATTCCTCCTCCTCGTCATCTTCATCCTCCTCGTCATCGTCCTCTTCTTCATCTTCATCCTCCTCTTCGTCTCCATCTTCATCCTCATCATCATCCTCATCATCATCACCCTCAAAATCGTCACCCTGGACAGCCTCCCCAGTGAACCATGACACTGCATGAGGTATGATTTTATCCCTAATGGTAGATCTGCATGCATAAAATCACGAAGTAAATATATCAAATAAGAAAATGGTAATTTAACCAGAAAAGTTTTACGGACGCACCCCCTCCTTAAATGAAGATACATGTCGAATTTCGAGGCAACATTTTTTTCGCAACAATTATTATGAGCATTTGAAACAAAAACAAGGAAACAAATAATGCCACCGACCCGATATCATAATCCTGCTCCATTTGATTCTGTAGTTGCTCAGCCTGTCAGAAACAAGAACAGTGAGACAATGAAAAATACTCCCTCAGCACATGACCAATAATTTAAAACATACAGTGTCCTCATCAAGATCATCATCATCATCCGGGATCTGTGGGGGATTGAAGAAATTGAAAAAGCTTTCACAGTCTTCAGTTTTGGTAATTGGTTTGGCATTTTTTGAGCCTTTCTTAGGCTTCTTCTTGAGCACTTTCTGCGTCAAGCTCTTACCTGAAAGCCACTGGATCTCCGTCCTGTAGGTGAGACAAGGCATAATATTAATGTACAAACATTAATTATAATATCATCCTGCAGCACATTGAAAGAGAACTGAATCGAACCCAATTGCTTTCTCTAAAATAGGTTCATCCTCATCAATCATGTGGTATGTCTTCTCCAAAACAGAGTTTGTAAAGTATGGATTAGAATCAAAGTAGAACTCAAGCTTGAATCCTTTCGGACTATCAATCCTGTGCCACTTGATGTCTTTAAGATATTTAAGAGCTCCTTCATCGCGTTCTTGGATCTGAAATAACAAACACATCATAACTCTAATTTAGTATACCAAGAGAAATAGAATACAGCTTAACAGTTCTCAGCACTTGCCTCCTCAGCCACTACATCGTTGGTTTTCAGGGCCATAAGCCAGAAATTTGGTACTCCTTTCTCTGCAAAAACAATATGAATGATTAACACGTGTATTATTTTCTGTTTTGGGGGGAGTGGGACACGAAACAAACCTTCAACAGCTTTTTCTTCACCCTCTTGAGAGGCTTCATCCACGACTTCGCTTGGAACACCTTCAACTTCGACAACACCATTCACAATTTCATATCTCTGCAATATATATAAATGAGATCAGCATCTGGGATTTTCATCCAATTTTACACCTTAGCAAGTTTACAAGATTCAACCTTTGTGTAAAGCGGATCATACAGCTTCTGATACTTGGCCTCCAATGCTGCTCTCTCTTCAAAAAACTTGGTCTCGAGTTCATCATGCTCTTTCTACATGTAAAAACACATTCATTACTTGTTTTGATCTTGGGATCTTTTCCACCATACTTTTTTCAGTAACACCATCCAGTAATTCCGAAAAAATATTGCCGTTGCACTGGCAACACTGCTGCAATGTATGCAGCATCGCATAGCTGGTCTCATTACTACTAACGCAACACAAATAATGACTAAAGACAAGTCCAAGGAAAACAATCAAATTAATTGTCAAATACACACGGACATCCCATAATTTTACTCCCTCTGTCATATTACTAGTCCATATTTTGGGAAAGCACACTTACAATTAAACTTTTAACTCCATGCACTAACCCTTCTTCATCCATCAAGGATGATATAACATAATAGAGCCATTAAGATGGCACAAAAGTTTGTTTCCTCAAATAAGACTATTAGTATGAGACAGATGAAGCACCATTTAAAGTTGGCACAGCACTAAACATAAGTTCAACAATCCACAAGCAAAACAATTAGCACAAATGTAGAAGCAGGGAGCCACAAAAGAGGAGCAGCAAAACATACCTGAATCTCGCGAAGAACTTCAACGCGCTTTCTGACTACCGGCGACAAGCTCTCCAGCACATCAGAATGCTGCCCCGCCAAATTCTGAAGCTTATTCTGCAAAAAAAACACACAAAAAAAAATCAAACCATTCCCCCCACAACACCACCCCAAAAACCAAAACCCAACCCCCAACACATCAATCAGCAAAAACAGCGAAAAAGGCGCCACCTTTAGCGCGCTCACCAGCCCCGCCTTATCCTCCATATTCAGCACTGTAACCCAAACAGGAAAACCCCTTCAGTCTAAAGAACAAAGAAAACTTGACAAAAGAAGCGGGAGAGAGCGTTCGTGAGAGAGACAGAAGGGGGTTTGTACCGGCGCTGAGATCGGACATGTCGAAGGTACCTGCTTGCTTGCTGTTGCCGGCCATGGCAAGGAGTCGAGGTAGACTCAAGTAGGGGGAGCGGAGGGCGAGCGAGGGGAAACCCTAGGAAGGCGGAAGGAGGCGGCGAGATCCGGCGAGAGGGAGGCAGGGGATTTGGGTTAAATAGGCGGGCGAGGGTTTTGGAGGGGGCATGCGGCGGGCTTCCCGTTTGTAAGGTGTACAAGGTTGGTTGGATACCTGTACAGTTCCAGTTCATCCCTGCCGCCGCAGATCGTCCTTCATGGGCCTCCGTGACATACCAACCCAGTTTGGGTTTCTTGTCAAGCCCAGCCCAACTGGGGCAATTTGTGATAGAATGAGTACCCCACGTTTTGGAGCCCTTTACACGGTCAGTCGATATCGTCCTGCGGTGATGAAATACTCATCCTTGTGAGACTTTTTAGTACCCCAGTTTTTCTTTGTAATGCCACATTCTCAGTAGAATCTAAAGTTTTTTAACACTGCACTGTTTCCGTTCATGATCGTGTTTGGATACTGATGAACTTGACAATTGGACCGACCCTCTCATCAAATATAATAATAATAGATCTTTACTGCCAAATTTAGCTCAATGAAACGGTTGACATTAATTATTATTTATGTTAGTGAAATGTCACTCTCAAATAGTGAAATTTTTGTAAGTCGACATCTATCGTCAAAATGTACCACCTGACCATGATAGAAAAATAACTTTTTTCCTACCCTACTTATGAAAGTGAGTGTTACCGAGAATTTTTTGGGGTGATGACAAATATCACCTAAATGTGTTTTGGGTGATTATTTATACACCAGAATGAAAAACTTAACATGCAGTGAATCTGGACAACTATTTTTCCCGTCCAACCAAATCCCACTTCTTCACAACGTTTTTGTTCCACAAATTTGTTGGCCCATTATCAATTGAGCCCCGTTTATATGAGCATTTGACCATGCTCGTTTGTGTGAGCTAACACAATTTGGGACTTGAATTGAGATCCACCAGCGGGGCAGGCAGGATTGAATCACTGCCCACCCTGTCCACCGTTGGATCTCAACCAGATGTCCCAGATCATCTTGGCTAACGTAGACATGAGTGCTTGGGCTCATATAATCTCTTTTCTTGTCATTTCCATATACAAACGCTTGTGCTATGTGCATCACGATTAGCACGTCCCATGCGCTCTTCCTGTGATGGCAAGTTGCTACATCCTACATTCAATTTTGCTTCTTTACCTCCATTGAGCCTTTCATGGGAGAAAAAGGCAAAGGGAAGTGAGTGTTTATTGTAGTTAGCACCAACAGGTTAGAACATGGTTATCACCACCAACAGGTTGGAACATCTTTGTTTGCAAGAGAGATCCAAATTTCACTAAGACACTAGAAATTGCAGACTCAGGCAAATTTGAAATATTTACAATGCATTCATTCCCTTTTCATTGCAAATGCTATATCAGAAGGAAAATGTAACATTTCTAAAAATCCACCAGAACGCCTGTCAAATAATCTCCCCGAAGGAAGAATGCAGCCAAAAATCTTCCTCCGTCACAAAAGCAAATTGCAGATGGAACTGTCAGCAGTTTCATAAGATGTCTTGGCCCAACTATTTTGAACAAGATCTCAGTTTTCCATTTTTCTGCCTGCACAGGCAGAACAAAGCAGAAGCCAGATGATGTACGTGATTCAAATATGAAAAAGCCTTGGGTTTTTGTTTTCGATGAAAGGACTTCAGCTTTAAGAATCAGGAATTACCAAAAAGAATCTTTCTTTTCTTGAGCTAGTAACTCCTCAAACGAGATATCAGAAATATCGCTATCTGAATATTCTTCTGACTGACGAGAATCAGGTTGTGACTCCATTTGTGAAGCAACTTCAAGCATCTACAGGTAAAAAAGGAACATAACAAGCAGCAGCAGCAAATTAGTCATACTTCTTGATGCAAAATAACAAACCCTTCCAGCTCATCCAATCAAAGATTGACACAATTCCAGCCCAGTTGATACCTTCTTATATGCAGGAGAGAGCTTCAGCTGCTCTTGTAGCCGATTGTAAACCAGTGTATCCTCTTCCAGTCTTTTCTGCTCTGCTTCTAGCCTATATATCTGCATACCATTCCAAACCTTTCTTCCTGTTATGCTTGTAATAAATTTTAAACCCAAAAAGGAAAGGAAAAGAAAACAACAGTAATAGTCTCAGTCAATAAATGTACCTGTTGACAAAGGCGGTCAAAAGAAGACCTGTCTGCCTTAAGTAGTAGTGCGTTTGTTATTGTAAATTTGCGCTGAATTATTTCAGATCTGCAGGAAAAATGCATACAAAGAAACCATATCAGAAATTGTGAAGAAATTAATAAAGATGAAGAGAGAAATGGTGCCAGGGGGAGAGGTAAAGTATTACGAACTTGTGTTGCAAATTACTCTTCGCGTCAATCAGGAAATTTGCAAACTTTCCCACCTGCAACATGTGTCAATGACAAAATTTTAGTTTATAATGGGAGAGATACAATAAGAAAAGTTAAGGTAAAAGAGAGAAAATATAACTACTTCAATTTTGCAGTACATTGAGATAAATGAACTGCAAAAACAATCCCATCAAACAATCAAATACTCCCTTCGTCCAGAATTATTATTAACATATGTTTTTTCAAAACGAACTAAAATCAGTTCATTTTAAAACACTAGATGTGGATAATAATATCGGACGGAAGGAGTAGAGCATCATGCACGTACTAGCATTAGGCAAGAAGCAGAACACGAAAAGTTCTAATAATTAGCATCCTAATAGACACTTGTGTATAACTAAACAAACATCTGCATATTGCAAAGAAGGCAAAAAAACATATCTGAGAGTAGAGCATAAATGGTGGTAATGCATGATCGAGCCAATGAACACAAGTAACTGTCTGTTCGTGATGTAGTAGTAGTTTGAAATAGAGTTTGCAATTAGCACAAATTATATCCTGAACCAATCGATCAAAGAGACTTCTAGTATTACTTACAAACTTCAAGTATGATATTTAATGGAATTTCATCATATTACATGGACGAGAATTGGTTAACCGACAATCTCTCCATTATTAACACAAGTATACCAAAAACAAAAAATGGCTTCTCCTTGCAAAGGGTATAATGGTAGATCTCTTATCACAGGTTAGATGGAATTATGGACACACGATTACAGGTTATCTATAGTTCATTCAGCTACGACTCTTAAATTAAGTGCTCAAGTTATTAGTATGGACGTAATCATACTCCCTTTTTTTATGCTATATTATGACAAAACAGAGGACTTCGTTTCAGGTGTTCCAAACCCAGTATCCTTCACTAGGAAGACATTAAAACTTAACCAACTTTTCAAATGGAGTTGACCAATGGCGTAAAAAATTTTACATGCACGTCAGAGAAGCCCAGTTTTCTGCAAACGGTGCAGATTAGATATGATCCTTCAAACAATTAGTATCTGCGCAATATCATAGTTCTTTTCTTGATCAGGTTTTGCCTCTTTGAGAAAAAAACAACAAACATTGGTTCAATCTAATTAGCACAAGCACCAAAAAGAACTAACAAGAGGTTGCGTACAAACACTATATCAATGACCAATTTTATGTTGATCTTTTTGAATTTCCTAGAACAGAAATTGATGACATCAAATGACTGATTGCTATTTGTAGTATTTTAAATCATCTTAGAAGCAGATCTTTTGAAGCCTTACGTGATAGCATTATTCAGAATTTATTTAGGACATGTTTTATCCCCTGCTTCCTTTAATAGAATCCCTTCAAACTTCAAATCATAGACAAACAAACATATGGAAAAAAATATGGACCAAGCATGAACATTATTGTCAAAGCAACTAAGAACTGAATGTGAAATCTTGGAGTATAATATTTACTAAATTACGACAGATCTCAGATTAGCAGATATTCGGCAGATAGCATATAGTAAAATGGCAAGAAGTGGTCACTATATAACAGAGAGCTACAAGCACATATACATACCACAGAGAAAGGGTAATAATTGAAGATGTAGGTAGGTCAGCAAGTACGTAATAAAGAGATACAATCATCAGCAGAGACCACAAAATAGAAACAACAGATGAGGATAGCAAATAGGAGGTTGATACATATATACAATATAAGCATTTATCTGATTTATGTGAATCACATATAAGACATTGAATGCAACTATTTCGTCACAAGTTCATGTTCTTTACAGGTTGCCCACCCTACTTAGATGGTGTTAATCTTGTAAAAAGTAAACATTAATAATCGGTGTTACTCAACAAACATACGCCATGTAACAATTAATAGAGCTCAAATAATCAGTCTTTGCAATCAGATGGTTGTGAATAGAAGGAAACAAGATACAGAAAGGGTAAGCAGCAGCAATCTTCTAATATTGTAAAATACAGAGACAACTATCAAAGAAAGACAATTATATCCATACAGCAACCATAAGAACAATATATACTGCCCAATCCCCGCTATTCCCCTAACCCTCGTAAGCACGTGTTCTCAAAGATATGTCTTATTTGAGTAACTAAAAGAGGCACAACAGCAAAGTTAGATTTATTGTACTTAGTGGATCCTTAAATTTGAAACATAATATGTCAAGAAACAACGGGAGCGGGAGCATATATGTCACCCTAGATAATATGTTTCAAATTTCTAAGAACAAAAGCATGAATTCACCTGCAAAGTTTCAACATTAACCTTTAGGAGCATATTTCTTGTCCTAGTACATAACTATGGTGCAAGCATTAGTAAAATCACAAATTGTGTTCAGGAAAAAATGGTGACAATGCTTAAAAAGAGCAATGAGCAAATAAAACCACCAAAGGTTGGCATTGTTCTTAAATTTTATTATCATGAAGATTAAGGAAATTAGCCTCTCAGCATAAATGAGGCTAGCGTTTATATCAAATCAATGGGCGAGATGGTTGAAATTTGATGACTGAGGTGATCCTGTAAGCTCACGATTCTTGCTAACCTACTGCCATCTTTTCATTTGCTAATTTGACTGCACCATCATGGTACACCTTATCTCATCCCGATATCACTTGTGCCATATTTATATGAGATGCCACCCCTTGAAAACATCTTAAATTGAACTTGACAGATGGTTACCCAACCACAGAACTAAAAACCAGCTTCACATATCCCAGATTTACATTGCAACAGTACATGTCAAAAACATTTTAAAGAATATACTTGACGGGCAATTAACGACAGCAGCACTAAGGACCAGCTTCAGATGGCCGAATTCAAGAAATATGGATATGTTTCAGTGTTTTCCCAATGCCTTGAAAAAGAATTTGATAGGTCTCCACGATAAATGCGGACAGCAATGTTAAAAGAAATTGCCCCAACGGAGCGAATAGAACTGCTAGTTTCTTTCCATTCTCCACATGTTTGCAAACATTGATAGCTCATTGTAAGCTGATTAAAGAAACAACTATCCTAATAAAGCTTGAAACAACGAAACAACTGAAACAAAAACTACATCTTGAAAAATTGAAAACCAGTTTTTCATAGTAGAAGAATAGCAGCCAAGCTAGTTTCTGCATTCATCAGCTCCCTTTTTTTAGATGATACAGATAATCTGTTCTTCTTTAAAAACAAAATCAGAAGCATAATTCAAGTAGTATTACCTGTGCCAGCGTCAACGCCTTGTTGTCATTCGACTTCACGAGCTGATCATACTGCTGCTTAATCTTCCTCTGCGTCACACTAGCCAACGACGTAAATGGATACAACCAATCCCCACTCTCCTTCGTCGCCGCACCTGCACCCGCCTCCATACCGCTCTTCGCCTCGCCCCGCCGCTTCCTCCTCGCCCTCCTCTTCTTCTTCCGCCCCGCCGCTTCCTCCTCACCCCTCTCGCACTCCTCTCCTGTATCCACCTCCGACCCATTCAAGCTCTCGCACTTCTCTCCCCCTTCCCCGCGGCCGCCACCCCCCTCTTCGCCCGCTTCCGGAGAAGGCAGCAGCCGAAGCCCAGAACCGAAAGAATTGTCATCGGAGGTGAGAACCTCCACGACCAGGCGCTGCGATATTCTCAGGACAGCCGAGAGAGAAGGGGGCTCCGGGGTGGCGGTGGTCTTCTTGCGCTTGCGGTGGAGGAAGAGGGCGAGGCAGAGGAGTGAGAAGGACGCGAAGAGGAGAAGGGCGAATATGGGGAGGCGAAGAAGAGAGGAAGGAAGAGGGTAATGGTGGCGGGCGGTGGTGGGGGGGATGGGATGGCGTGCAAGAAGGGATGGCCGCCATGGAAGGCGTAGCATCAGTGGAAACGAAGGGAGCGAGCCTTTTTTCAATGGTTTCAAGTTTGTGAGTAGTAGTAAAGAAGCGAGCTTTATTTCTTTCCATTCACCGCTGCTCAGTCGCGGCAGTGCGTCTGGTATGCATGGAACACGCGTGAAAACCAGAAAGATACAGAGGCCCCAACAAGGCTAAGACTGGAATCTTTGAAGCCTTGTTGCCGCTGCTGCTTCGCTCTTTTGAGTCTTGTCCCTGTGGAATTTGGCACTTGACACTTGACAGGCCTGAGTGCTTGGCTTGAGTGCTTGACCATCCTAGGAATGATGGTGGGGCAAATGGGGCTAGGCCCAAAGAATTTGAGTCAGGGGATTGACTCGGCCTTGAGACTTGAGTGACAACTTGACTAGGCAATAGTACACATTGAAGCCATTGAAACTTCCTAATGTCATTTGGTGATTTATTAGTACATAAAAGAAAAAAGATTTCATTTGGTGATGAGAGTGGGAAAGTACTTGTTGAGTTCTGGTGAAAGTAATTTGAGTAGACAATACACATCAAAGCCATTGAGATGGTTATCTCATGGTACTTGTTGCTTGTTAGATTGTGTGCATCATTTTCTACACATGAAGATTGAATCTCGTCTGAAAAGAGTGGAATTGACCTAATCAAGTTTAGTATAATTATTTTACAAACTAACATTCCCTCCGTCCAAGTCCAATGAAGCTCTCATCTACGTCGGTAAAAACATGGGTCCAACATTACATAACTGATTTTGCTCCCTCACGACCAAATACGCGGCAAAAGACGCTGATTTTACATAGTTATGGAATGCAGGGTTAGCATTTACATAGTTATGGAAGGCCAAAGTAGAAACGTAAATCACATACTCCCTACATCCCATAGTAATTGTCTGAATTGGAAACGAAAAATGAACTAACTACTATTTCATTTCTGATTTCCAGACCAGCCAATTGGTATGGGACAAACACATGGAGCGCATTAGTAACTGCAAATGCAAACCTCTGCCCAGCTGACCGTCAAGAAATGAATTGCTTCCCCCATCCTGGGCCGGACCGTGAACCATTTCCAACCCGGCCACCAAATTACAGAAGCCCCTCCCAAACCGGACCCATGGGCCGAGCCCGCTACAACTTTTTAGAAGACAGCTCCAAAGCCCACTAACCCAGCATCCACTGCCGGTCGCCGCCTCCTAGCACCGCCCCAGCTTCTTCGCCACCGCATTTCCCGCCTTCCTCTCCGCTCTCTCCAAAACCCTAGCACTCTCCACCTTCTCCCCCGGCAGTCCCGCAGCAATGAGCCGCCACGATGGTCGCTCCGGCGATCCCGGCTCGTTCCGCGACCGGAAAAGGTACTCCCTTCCGACCCGTCCACAGCTCTAGCTCTTGTTTTGCTTTTCATCTTGTGGTGGTCTGATTATGGAGATTGTGGGAAGCAGCGATGTGGGGTTTGGGCGGAAGGGCGGGGCGGGGTTCGACCGGACTCCGCACTCGTCCAGCAGGGAGGACTCCGAGGGATTTGGGAGCAACCTGCCCAAGCAGGACTTCGACGCCCTGCCGCCCTTCGAGAAGAATTTCTACGTCGAGCCGCCGTCTGTGGCGTCGATGACTGACGATGAGGTCGAGGCCTACCGTCGTCGCAGGCAGATTACTGTTGAGGGACGCGACGTGCCCAAGCCCATCAAGGAGTTCCGCGACGCCGGTTTCCCAGGTCATAATTGCTTATAGCCGCATTCCTCCAGCATGTTTTCGTTACTTACAATGAAATTTCAACTCCCATTTTGGAAAAGCTGTGCTGGAACTACTTAATTAACTTGCGAACATAGATTGAGTTGGCATTCCTGGATTGTTCATTCTCTTTGAACTGTGGCGTGGGGAAACGTTGTCACCTACTTCAAATGCTTAACAGCTAGGCCTTAGTTTTATCTTGATCATTTATGGTCACTAGATTGTAAACTTCACATGGTGTTAGAAGTGAGTAAAGCCTAATGCAGTAAAAACTTGTGTCCAAAGAGAAGCCCCGGCTCCCCTGCTTAACCATTTTGATTGAAACGATTTATAGTTTGACTTGAAAACATATTTCCATTGACTAAGTAATATGAGCGTATATCAACAAACAAGTTGTGTACAACGTATCTACCTTTGGTCACGATTAATATATGTGGAAGTAGCAGACAGCTTCATTGATCAAGGAAAGTGTTTGTAATTTAGCTCTGTAGAGCTGAAACTGGAGCTGTCTTATATCAGAATTCCAGTTAATTTTGTCATCTGTTACTGTGGATGCTGAGTGTAACCTTTTCTCCTTGTGTCATGAAATATTTGTAAAATCTGTAAATGGGTTATAAAATGTGCCTCTCTTTAGTCCACCTTTTTGCTATGATAGTACATACCTCTCTTTAGTGTAATACATTTCTGGATGGTGGTGCTTATAATTGGTTGGAAGAGACTCGGTATTTATTGCAGTTCTAGTTCTGTTGGAAAATTCAACTCATAGAATACTTGGATAGTAATGAGGCTTTCTAAGTAATTTCCTGCTCAAAGCCAATTTCAATTGGGTATATCTTCCATGTGTTTTCTTCTTGTGTGTACTTTTGGTTTACTAATACCTCCAGTTCTATCTATTAAAAATACATCTATGTCAGTATACTTCCTGTTGTATACGCATTGGGCATTGCTTCACGCTTGTGCTTTAGGACAATAATATTCTATTTAACTCTAAATTTCTTTATAAAGTCGATAAATTTAGTGCCGAAAATCCCAAAATTTGGAAAACAAGTTGTCTAACTATTTCTTGAATTGTCTTTTATTGGCTGTGTTGGAATGTGATATAAATATAATAATTATCTGTTTCTTAATAGCTCAAGCTTCTAGGAATAACGGTTATCTAAGATGGTATCGGAGCTTCAGCTTATGTGAGGTCCTTGATTCTAGTCCTGTTGGATGCAGTGTGCGCCACCTTTGTGTTTTCACATGCAAAGCTTGACATATGCTTGCATGTGCGGGGGAGTGTTGGATATGACATAAAAATAACGATAATCTATTTCCTAATAACTCGAGCTTTTAAGAATAATGGTTAGCTAACTGACTGCACCTCATTTGATCTGATTATGTTATTGAAACATATATATATATATTGGAATATTTCTGTATACTGTGGATTTACTTATAATAATGGTTGCTCTATGTCTTATGTCCTGAAGGATCTAGTTTATCTGGTAAATGTTAATAGACAGTATATGTTAGTCAAATGATATATGTGTAGAAAAGGGCATGATGCCCATGCGCCGAGATTTTTTTTTACATACTGAAAGTCTATCTAGGCTTTCGGTATAAAGCTGCTATGCACATTGGGGATATGAGCCATGCCACTCATTGTTTTTGTATAATTAGAGGGTACATCCTTATATCCTTCCAATTATTCAAAAATTTATGTTAGTATGAAAGGTTAAATAGTATCTCTTGTTCATTTCACAATTGCTATTCATATATTTTTAAAAGAAGGTTACTAGTTTAGTATTAAAATTACAAAATCATTTTCTATTGTACATGATAAATGCAGAAATTTATTATTTTTGTCTTGTAAATCCATACTTCACTCATTATAATGGATATTCGAGAATCCTGACATTCTTATGACACATTACGCATCTCTCTAGCTGCCTCAGTTTTTGATGTTTTCCATTTGCATTTTGCTATCCAGAGTATGTAATGCAAGAAGTTACTAAAGCGGGTTTTGTTGAACCAACTCCAATCCAATCACAGGGCTGGCCAATGGCTTTAAAGGGTCGTGATCTAATTGGAATTGCAGAAACAGGTTCAGGGAAGACCCTGGCATATTTGTTACCTGCAATTGTCCATGTAAATGCTCAACCTTTTCTAGGTATGGATTATAGACAAGTTTTCTCTTTGCTGGTGAAATCTGATCTTTCTCTTATTAGTATTGAGAGTTTAGTGTTCTTTCAATAATTATCTATCTCTGTCAGTATCTTTCAGTCATTGTCTATCTTCTTTCTGTATTTTTCAATAACTATCTATCTACTTTTTTTATTCAGGCCCTGGTGATGGACCAATTGTCTTAGTCTTGGCACCTACACGTGAGCTTGCCGTTCAGATACAACAAGAATCAACTAAATTTGGAGCTTCATCAAAGCTAAAGAATACTTGTATTTATGGTGGGGTTCCAAAGGGACCTCAGGTTCGTGATTTACAAAAGGGTAAGTAAATTGCTCTTTAGAAACCTTCAGCATTATGTGCCAGCTCAAAATTTGTGTTATCTGCAAATTGAATAGCATTTTTGAATTCTTGATCAGGCGTTGAAATCGTTATTGCTACACCTGGGAGACTGATTGATATGTTAGAATCACATCATACAAACTTGAGAAGGGTAACCTACCTTGTCCTGGATGAAGCGGATAGAATGCTAGACATGGGCTTTGAACCTCAAATTCGGAAAATTGTTTCTCAGGTATTCTTTCTCATTATTGATACAGAGTGACACCTGTTTTTACTTCCAGCAACTGATTTATAATTTGTAAGCCCATCATGTGAATCTGCTTCTTGTTCGCTGGGTAGTTTTAACTATGTTGGGTGGCCAGTTTCGCCCATCTACTCGGTTGAATCAATCAATTGATTGCGTTTAGTTAGGCAGGCCGAGGTCATCACACAAATGTTGTGACAGAAAGTTCGAATCATTGACTTGTCATTACTTTGCTCTGTTGCCCTTGATTTTCCCATAAATTGTGTAGAGGTGCATTAGTGTGAAGATCATAGTGTGGGTCACGAAATTGATTCAAACTTGTATGTATAAGCTCTCTCACTGCTATTGAGAGGTTTCCAGCTTAGAAACATACTACTAATTGTATCAGCAATCCAAACTACTTGAGACATGATTCTACTATCTTATATGCGTAAAGTGTATTTGGAATATAAACTAATGTTGAATTGTTGATCGGAAATTTCTGTCAATGTACATGAATGACTTGGAGTTCACTAATTCACATAATAGATGGCATATCTTATTATGATCACGCAATGGAGGATTAAAGGTATCCAAATGAAGTGTGCAACAAAATTTAGACAATAGACAGTTCTTAGTCCCCAGAGTTCCTCAAATCTCTTCCAAACCCCCAAAGCCTAAATAGAATTAACTGTGATTAGTATGTTGTTGAAATGTGTGTGGTACCCATTTGAATGAACTTAAATTACTTTGTTGGCATCTCTTATTTAGTAGCTGTCCCAATTTTTATCAACTCTGTTTTTTTTTGTATGTATCATCAGGTTGAAGTGCGCAGAATTATTTTTCTTTAATGATCTTCGTGGTGTCATGCTTGTTTGGTATATACTCCCTCCATCCCACTTTAATAGTCCTAATTAGAAAAACGAAATGAACTAATTTTAGTTCAATTTGATTTTTAAATTAGGACGAAATGTGATGGAGCAGTCTGAGTGTTGGTGTGGATTTTTCGCTTACTAATTTGTGAATGTTTCCTTTTCATATATAGATTCGTCCAGATCGTCAAACTCTTTATTGGAGTGCAACCTGGCCTAAGGAGGTTGAACAACTAGCACGGCAATTTCTGTATAATCCTTACAAGGTAAGCACCTGTTAAAATTCCAAACCTCAGGGTAAGGGGTTTTATGTTTTTCTTACCATTTCTTTATCACTTTGTTCAGGTGATTATCGGTTCTCCTGACCTGAAAGCCAATCATTCAATTCGGCAGCATGTAGACATTGTCACCGAGAACCAAAAATACAACAAGTATAATGAAACCTATTGTCGTTTAACCCTATTGTCCTTTACTGAAACTTCTTGCTTTATTTTTCCTTTCGCTATATGAATTCATAATTCTTTATGGTCATTAGATTAGTGAAGCTTCTGGAGGATATTATGGATGGCAGTCGGATCCTCATTTTCATGGATACCAAGAAAGGATGTGATCAAGTAACAAGGCAGCTCCGCATGGATGGATGGCCCGCTCTTTCAATTCATGGTGACAAAAGTCAAGCTGAAAGGGACTGGGTCCTCTCAGAGTTTAAATCAGGGAAAAGCCCAATTATGACCGCTACTGATGTTGCTGCTCGTGGATTAGGTATGTTGAGAAGATATATGTCTTACGTTGAACATCGTCTTTAGAAAATACTTGTCATGTTGGTGCCTTTTATGCTGCAGATGTGAAAGACGTGAAATATGTGATAAATTATGATTTTCCGGGATCGCTTGAGGACTATGTTCACCGTATTGGTCGGACTGGCCGGGCTGGAGCCAAGGGGACTGCATACACATTTTTTACTGCATCGAATGCAAGATTTGCTAAAGAGCTTATCAGTATACTTGAGGAAGCTGGGCAAACTGTCAGTTCTGAATTGGCCGCAATGGGACGCGGAGCACCTCCTGCTGCTCCAGGTTGTTGCCTATCTTTAATGGAGTCATTGCCTGTTCTCTATATTTTAATACGTTACAACAGTTTCTTGTATGGCATAATATTCCGAAAGAAAGTGAGACTTCTTGCTAAAAGTGGATTTTCACTTTTGTGGTGTGCTTAGGTCTTGGTGGCTTTCGTGATCGGGGTCGAGGATTTGGTGGTGGGCGCTCGTGGAGCTAGTGGAGAAGTGAGAGCCTGTGCAGTCCCGGTGATATTCCCTGCATTAAAGGGCTTATGTGATTATTTTGTTGTATAATGGGGTAGCCCCTTCTTGAAACCAGAAACGTAAAAGCATGTTGGGTGGAGAGAGGATGGGGCTAGTGTTAATTGTTAAACTCTATTGGTTTTTAGTGCAGGCGCTTGGGCGATAGATACCTTACCAAAAGCCTGCAGTTTGTACCATAGTTAGATTTACCGTAGTGGAAAATGAAGAACAGGGCCTGATTTAAAATGGCAAAATGCTGAAGATAATTAGGCATAATCAAAGGTTCAGAATTTCCGGATTGGCACCTTTGAGTATATTTTAGATGTGAAACTCCGATTTTATGTTTGAAAATGAAGATTAGCTTTGGAAGATGGCTTATTCATTTTCTGTGCTTGGGAGTTTTTTGGTTTTTGCTGAAAGTGCTTTGAGTTTCTTTTCCTTCTATTAGATGATATGTAAGTGCTTTAAATTGCTAGCGACTAAAAATGTAAAACTTCTCCCCATATGCGGAAGCAGCAAGTTGGAAATGTAGCTAGAAGTCTGTTTAGCAGTCTCGTGCAAGAGGCTGCATATGTATGAGTGAAGAGCAGATGACCAATTAAGTTTTACCTCCATGCTGGCTGTTTGATTTTCTTGGTCTGCTTTTGGGGTGCAAATAGCATTAACTAAGATTTTGGTGTATGCTGAAGTTGCCAACTATAGATGCGTCAACATTTTTTTAGCTGCTTGTACATGCCTGTTACAGCATAAATTAAGGCTGTTCATCATGGACGTTTCTGAAAAGTATGATAGAGAAGCTTCCTCTCTTCATCTAGGTTGTTGATGCACAACAAGTTCTTTGACAGTAAACCTGTTCAATCTTTCCTTTTTAGCCATTACAAACTTCCTTTTTGTATTCTCGCTACTTCTTGAAGTACTTGTACTAAAGAAAAAGACTTGAAGCTGTACCCATTGCTGCTGGGTTTGTTCTTCCACCAATGAGATAGGCGGCTACTAGTGCAGCAGATGCACTAGAACAAGACCGTCCGAGGTTCTATTTAAAATGGTTAGCAGTTGTTCTATCTTCTGGTTAGGATCCCCAAGAGATGGACACACAAAAGGGAATGGCTACGACATAAGGCGCTGTGGCAAATATCTAGATCAATTATCATCCCCCATTACCAATCACCTTGTGTTTCACACTCCTGTGCCTACGCATCTGGAGACAGACCCATATGGCCAATATAGCAACATGCGGGCATGTCCAAGCAGATAAAGTCAATGCGCTGAAAGCAAGTACCCAGGGGCCAAAGTGCCCACAGATGCTAGCACAGTAGAGAGTGCCCTTCTATGCCCAAGTCAGATATTGAAACACATTAAAAGGGGAGTCCTGCCTTCTTTCAAAAGCGTGATCTTCTGTGGTAGGCTACTTAGTGGAGTGATTTGTTGACAAGATTATAAAATTTTTAAAAAAGGAGAACCCTGCAAGCTATCATGGCCTAAGTCAGATTAAGAAAGAGATAAAAACAAGTCGCGTCTTATTTCCAATAGTGTAATCTTATACTTAATGCTGTAATTTGTTGTCGGAATCATGAAAATTTAGCAAAAATATGAAACCTTTCATAATCAAAAGTGATCACAAAGCGCTTATCTGTTACAAAAAAAATCTGTCAAGAAGCTAAAAAAGCAATCCTGCCTCCATTCCAAATTGTGATCTTTCCTCGTAGATTATAAAAAAAAAACAGAATAATAATCTTCCAATAACACCAAATTCAATTACTTCATTATCATACACAACAAACAAAACAATCGTTTTCCAAATAGCTATCCATCAATGCTTTGTACACATTTTATATTCAATGCGCTCACCAAAGCTTATCTAAAGTCTTGATCACTGATCATTCCAAAGCCTAAGACCATGATCAAACAAAGGGCTCAGCTCACAGAGCTCCAACACCAGCCATGTGCCGGCAGCCAGCTCAAAGCTCCGCCCTGGCCGTCCCCTCCTTTCTTTATTCCTCACCGTCCCTACCACGTCTCTCTTGCTGTTACGCCTTACCACCAGCTTTTTGTCTCCCCCCAAAAGCTATACATGCAAGAAAAAGGTGGTTGGACGTTTCAACCTCGCTCGTTTGTTCTCACTCTCCTTACTCTTAAGCTTTTTTATACCATCACAACTTGAGATCTCGTTGAATACTTCAGTGTAGCGCGCGTGCGATTCAGAACTTCTTATCGATCTTCCTCTTTCACGTCTTTTTTTCGACCGGCGTATAGAGGAAGATGACGAGTTATGGCACGATCCCTACCGCCTCCCCCGAGCTCATTTCCCATACCAAGGACCTGGCCAAGGCGGCTCTGGCCACCCGGCGGCCGTGGAAGGAGATGGTCCACCGCCACGCATTCGGACTTCCGCCCACCGTCGGCGAGGCGCTGATGCGAGTCCAGGCCAATTTGGCTTATTTCAGGATGAATTACGCTATTGTTGTTTTGGTCGTCGTCTTCCTCAGCCTGTTGTGGCACCCCGTCTCGCTCATCGTCCTTGTCGTCATGGTTGCCGCCTGGCTCTTCCTCTATATCCTCCGCAATGAGCCCTTGGAGGTGCTCGGCCGGACGGTGGGTGACGGTGTGGTGCTAGGCGTGCTGTCCGTGGTGACCATCGTAGCGCTGTTCCTAACCCATGCAACGCTCAACCTCATTGTGTCGCTGCTGATAGGGGCGGCGGTGGTGGCGGCGCATGCAGCGCTTCGCCGGACGGACGACCTCTTCGCCGAGGAGGGAATGTACTCGGTTGTGGTGGAATCCGGTGCCTCCTCTTCCTCCTAGTGATCATCTTGTTTGTAGTCCATGCATGGAAAGGGTCCTTCGTTTGTTAAATTTGTCATTTGCGTGGCTAATTGAAGATAAAGTTCATGTTTGCATCTTTTTTTAATGTACTCATAGTTTCTATTATTGTTCTTAGTCTCCTCTGTTCCTCTAATTTGTGTTAGTTTTTGTTGATTTTGTGTAATTGAATCCTGATATTAAGTTAAAAAACGTTTTTGGATTTCGGTTTTCATGAGATTTGTCTCATGCAGCAGACACGAGAGCCAAGTCACCTCCAATCGTCTATGATAACATGCGTCAAATCAATGGGTAGGTAATATGAATTGTCATCAACACCCTTTAGCTAACATATCAAGATCAACGGCTCGAGAGTACTCGGGTTCATGCAAGCATAGGCAAATGAAAATTGGCGAAGGGATTATAAGTAAAATAGAAAATGGAGAGGAGAAATATAGATGGAATGTTGACTTTTTTTATACAACTTTTTTTTTTGGTGGTTGGGGTGGGAAGAGGCGAAGATTTTTCGTCCTTTAACTTCCTTCAGGTAGTTCATGCAGATGCAGATATCCGACTAATCTTTACCATAGTTCATGCAGATGCATATAGAGCCAGCAAGTGTGGCAAAACCGCAAAAATAATTTACAGAGCCAGAAAGAAACATGCAAATGTAGTCACAAAACTGCAATAAGTATTGAGATTGGCAGTGAGGCAGGGCTCCAACTGCTCGAGCTTGTGCAATCAGGTGACCGCTAAAGAAGCGTTAAATCATGCTTGCCAGACGCAACACAACAAGGTTTGGCAAAAGATGATTCTCACATGCACAAGTTACGCACCAAACACTTTCAGTATGGAAGAAAGAAAAAGAACATACAAAACCATGACAACAAAACCGTCCTGAACAAAAATTCCAGTGTCTTCAATACCTCCTTTCTTAGCTTGGCGTTACTATGTACTGAGTGCTAACATGGTCAAAGAATACACTTGCCAAATTATCAATACACAATCAAATCATTGGCTGGTGACCAAGATTTCTGAATTTAATTGATCAAGTACATAAACTGGTGAACCCCAAATCTCCATAAACAGTATCTTGAACAGAGAGAACATTGCATAGATAAACACCACAAGGTCACGTCCCTACACCCGAAAGTGAATGTACAATATTGTAATAACATATGATCACATACTATTCTATAAGAGAGATAAAACTACTATTAAAAGGGGCAAAATTTACCAGCACTTATATTTACATGAGAGGGGTTTACATGAGATCGTTCTCATATAAGGAGCATGAGGCCAATTCTTATAGCCGTTGGATTCCAATCGGAGGATGGATATTAAATCAGTGGGTAGGTGAGTGTGTCACATCAGGGAGTGGGTGAGATCATTATGGCTATATGTAGCCGTTAGATCAAGATCGAAGGGCTACGATTCAAAGTGGCCTCATATAAGCTATATGAGAGCGATCTCATTTAAACTTTTCCCTATTTACATTCCAACTATTACATCTTTAAGTCTGTAGTATCTGACACAATGGAACCAACTATATGCCACTACAGATTATCACAAATTGCATACACTCTGAAAACGTGTCCACAAATAGGTAACAAAAAATTATAACACAGTTGTCGGTATATAGACTAACAACCATGTATATTTATACAACATCTACATTTATTTTATGCATCACATCACTATCAATATCTCATTCTTTATAGATAATTGATCCAATTAAAGGAATTGATCACACCTTGACACTTCTTGTCAAGGTTCTTGCCCATCTATTTCAACTAAGGCTCTACATATAGTTCTATCTTCCTTAAATTAAATTTCATGCACTCTATTTTAGTCCTACTTATTTTAAAACTTTTTTATTCTATAGCATCCCTCCATAATTCTAGTTTCACATTCAAACCTACTTTACTTTTATTAATTAAACCTACAACGTCTACAAAAAACATACATTAAGGTACATTATTTTGTAAATGTCTAGTAAGCTCGTCCATAATTAAAGCGAAAAGATAAGGACTTAAACCTGACCCTTGATCCTCATACATATCTTTTATGATATCTATGTAACATCTTATGACACCCTTATTCTTCAAAACACTTTAAATTAGCTTTCTCGGCATTTTGTCGTAAACTTTTTCCAAATCTATAAAGGTCATATAGAGGTCTTGTTTTCTATCCATGTACCTCTCTACTAACTACCATAATAAAAATATAGCTTCCATTGTTGACCTCTTCGGCATGAAATCCAATTGATTATCTGTTACTTTAGTTACTTTTCGCAAACGTCATTCTATTACTCTCTCCCATAATTTTATAGTATACCTCATAACTTTTATACCTTTATAGTTTGTATAACTTTAGATGTCCCCTTTATTTTTATACAAGGGTACTTCTCCTCCACTCTTCTGCCATCCTCTTAGACTTCCAAATCTTGTTAAACAAACTAGTCAACTAAGTTAAGTCAACACCCCATAGTGTCTTCCATACTTCAATATGAATACCATCGGCCCTAGAGCTTTGCCTTTCTTCATCTTCTTTAATGCAACTCCTACCTCCTCTATGGAGAATTTCCTAAAATAAATTTTCTCTTTAACATGACTAGACTCAAAATCTATCCCACTACTATAATTTTCATTCAATAAACGCTCAAAATATTCACACCACCTCTCCCTAATTTCCTCATCTTTCACTTAAAACCATTTGATTTTTATTTTTAAGACACCTAACTTTCTCTAAGTCCATACTTCTCCTATCTCTTGACTTAGCTATCTTATATATGTCTCTCTCCCCCTTCTTAGTCCCTAGCCTATTATATAAGTCATCAAATACCTATCTCTTTACCTTAACATATCTTTTCAAATTCTATTGATTTTTACATTTTTGTCACTCCTTAAAGAAACACTTCTTTTGAACTTCTTCACATCACTGCCATTTTTCTTTCTTGACGTCCTTTCTCCTCATCACTTCACCAAGTACTTCTCTTTCCACTTTTTTAATGCAATTAGCCATGTTACCACACAACATTGTTGGTTCCTCATTTAAGTTCCAATTTCCTTCAGTTATGAACCTCTCCACAAAAGTGTTGAACATCTCACCTTTCAAGTTCCACTACTTTATCCGAACTTCACTTTGTCCACCCCTTTATGTGAACATCCAAAATAACTAATCTATGTTGATGTAATAAAGGTTATCCGAATATAACCTTACAATCCTTACACTTAGTTCTATCCTCGCTTCTAACTAAGAAAAAATATATTTGGCTTTTGTGAGGTCCACTCTTAAAAGTTACTAGATGCTCTTCCCTCTTTTTGAAATATGCATTTGCTATGCTTAGATCGTTTGCTATTGCAAATTCAAGAATAACTTCTTTCATTTCATTCATCTCCCCAAAACCATACCCCCCTCTCATATCATATATTTTCCTTCCCTACATGCCCATTTAAGTTGCCTCCTATAATAATCTTTTCCTCGATAGGTATCCTTTGCATTACTAAGTCTATTTCATATCAAAATTATTTCTTAAGGTTCTCTTATAATCCTACTTGAGGTGCATAAATACTAATAACATTAATTATGAAATCTTATAACACTAGCTTCACTAATATAATTCTATCACTAAATCTTTTAACACATACAAAATTGTTTCAAGTTCTTATCCACCACTATACCCACCCATTCCTATTTAAAATTTTACATACATAAACTAGTTTAAAGCCTTTTCTCAGTTCCTTAGCCTTCTCTCTTACAAACTTAGACTCCTACAAAAAAATTATATTAACTTTTATTCTCTTATATATTTCTACTAACTCCAAACTTTTACCCTTTTAAGGTCTTAATATTCTATGATGTCACTCTAATTCTCCGCTCATCGACTAGTTTATTTATTTGTGCACGTCCATACCAACGCGATTGTTATAATATAGATTGACGTAGTTTTTACAGCCGTCATCCTTTTTTTTTGACCGTGAGACACAACTACGGAGTTATTACCTGTCTGAATTACAAAACGAAAATGAACTAAAATCCGTTCATTTTGGTTTTCTAATCCAGACAAGTAAGAGGAAGGGAGTATTAATTTTCCGGAGTGGAGAAGGAGCTCCGGGGAACGACGATGGCGTACATTAGCGTCGGCGAATCCCACCGGCGAGTCGCCGACTACCTGAGCCGCTTCGCCGACGCCGTCGACGACCAGGATGGCGCCTCCCTCCGCCCTCTCCTCTCCGTCTCCTCCGCCACCTCCCCCTACCTCCGCTCCCTCGCCGACGCCCTCCCCCACTTCCCGGTGCTCCCCTTCTCTAGCTTTCCTTTGCTCTCCCTAGCTAGGGTTTTGAAATCTGATCACTGATCTTGAATTGGTTTCTTCGTTTTGCGATTCGATTCAGGACGCGAGCAGGCTGGTGAAGCAGTCCGACAAGTACGCGCAGGTGGCGGATATCGTCCTGCCGCTTCTCCGGTGCCTGCACAGCTTCCGGAACGGGGATTTGGTGGAGGCCTACAATGCCTACGAGAAATCTGCCAAGTATTGATCTTTCCGGTGCTTGAATTTACAGTGAGTCTATTTTGAGTGCGGAAAGGTTGAATCTTTGTTGTCGATGTATGTGCAGTGCTTTTCTTCAGGAGTTTCGGAATTGGGAGTCGGCGTGGGCACTGGAGTCTGTCCACACCATTGCCTTCGAGATACGGATTTTAGCTGAAAAGGTGCAAACGTGTAGCCTTCTACAAGGGTTTTAGGTGTAGGTTGTAAGGGTTTTTTCTTGTTTGTGATTTTGCTAATTATTATTGGTTTTTCCACATTAACATGAGTGTAGGCTGATAGAGAATTGGATTCGATTGGGAAAACCCCGGAGAAGTTGAAGGGAGCTGGTTCATTCTTGATGAAAGTTTTTGGGGCACTTGCGGTATCTTTTCCTTTCTTTTTGTGCGATTAGTGTGATTCTTTAGTAATCTCAATTCTCAGGATTATTTCCTTTATGTTTACCGTTTTTGTGTTCTGTAGGGAAAAGGGCCCAAGCGAGTTGGGGCGCTGTATGTTACTTGCCAACTATTCAAAATCTACTTCAAGGTAAGATGGTTCTCTCTGTTTGCAAGAGAAAGTCATTCTTCTGCTTTTTATGTACTAAGGTAGAAGTTTTACTTGATTGGCAGCTTGGCACGGTGCACCTCTGCAGAAGCATTATCCGAAGTATTGAAACTGCTCGAATCTTTGATTTTGAGGAATTTCCAGTGAGAGACAAGGTACTGCTTACCGATGAAATTTCAGCAGTAGCTCCTTTCAGCTGCTTACATATGGAACTTCAACACAAGTTTTACCTTTTAAATTTGAATATACTCTACAATTTTTTACAGGTGACATATATGTATTACACCGGCCGTTTGGAAGTATATAATGAAAATTTTCTTAATGTAAGTAATCAAATTCATTTGTGGGATCTAGGTTTTGGATGCGTGAATTTTGCAAACAACTACACTCTAATTAATAGCTATCTCTTGGAAAAGGAAATTGATATTTGTGTATGCGCATTGCTGTGTGCTTAATACAGGTGTAGAACATTTATGTAGATGGTGAACATATACTTGAAAATCTCTCTATGAGAGATCTCTTACCTTTTCTCCTTGAACAGGCTGACCAAAAACTGACTTATGCACTAAAGCATTGCAACCCACAGAGTGAAGCAAATATAAGGTTTGGTTCAGGTGTGATGTGTTAAATTTGTCTCTTATACGTCAGTATGCTTTATGGTGCTGATTAAAATGGTTGTTGAGCCATAAAATTTGCAAGGTATATTAGTATACGATTCAACATTTTTTCCCACCATGTTACATGGGTGTTGTTAAAGCGAAATGACACCTTTCCGAGTTCTGACATTTCAACCATCCTTTTTAAGTTTCTTTTTCTTTTCCATAATATGCATCTTTCTTGCTGTAGTTATTATTTTGTACACTTCAGAAGTCGCATGCAATTTGTAATGTGCAACTCAACTGAATCTCTCACTTGCTTCTTTTTTTAATTGTTTCTTAGGATGATCCTGAAGTACCTGATACCTGTGAAGCTTTCGATTGGTATTTTGCCAAAGGAATGGCTTCTAGAGAAGTATAACTTACTTGAGGTGTGGGACTTTTTATCTACTTGTTGTTATGTTTTTTCTTTTTCTTCTTTAAAAAAAAACGGCTATTTGCAATAATAATACGCACATGAATTCTACTTCAGTTGGCATCATTTATTTCTTCGGAAGTGTAGTTTATTTGACACCTTATTGTAATTTACTTTTCTTCTTTTGTTTTTTTTTTAATTCTGTTTTCTTCAAGAGCTTAGCATTGACTGAGCATGTGATTAAAGTTATTTTTCCTTCAGTATAAAGATGTTGTACAAGCATTAAAAAGAGGTGACCTCCGACTTCTTCGACATGCTCTACAAGAACACGAAGACAGGTGACGTGTGCAACTTTGCCTTTTGTTTGAAAAGCTAATGATGATTAAAACACCAGTTAATGAATGATGTTGCTGAACAGATTCCTAAGATCAGGAGTATATCTTGTTCTTGAGAAGCTAGAACTGCAAGTCTATCAAAGATTGATAAAGAAGATGTACGTTTTATTTGTTTTCTACGAACACTATGATGTTTCCTTTTAAACATAAAAGTCTTGAGGTTTAAAAGTTTTGCGTGAATATAGTTATATCATTCAAAAACAAAAGGATCCAAGTAAAGCGCACCAGGTGAAATTGGAAGTCATTGTGAAAGCCCTGAAATGGCTTGAAATGGACATTGATGTCGATGAGGTATGCTTTAATGAAGCATGCACATTGTGCTGATATATGACATTTCATCTTGTGGTTTTAGAACATACATTTTTTTTTTCCTTTAATTTGCTTTTATTCATCTGTGACGTGATATTTCTTTTGATATGTATGTGGGGCCTAATGCTGCAAGGATCATCATGTTGTGTTTCAGGTGGAGTGCATAATGGCCATCCTCATATACAAAAACTTGATGAAAGGCTACTTTGCTCACAAGAGTAAAGTGGTCGTCCTCAGCAAGCAAGATCCTTTTCCGAAATTAAATGGCAGGCCTGTAAACTCATAGGTAACAATTAAAGAGTTTTTGTAATTTTACAGGAACCATAGGTTTGATACGTTTAGGTGTCTTGTGATCATAATTCGGTGATCAAAATTATCTCATTTAATTATGTTGTTATAAGAACGCTAGAAATTGGGTTGATATGGAACATCAATTTTATCTGAGGTTCACATGTCCTTTTCTATTCTCTGTCGCACTTTGTAAAGGTAATATTTGGTAGAATGATGCATTTTTAGACCTAATTGTTTAGAGAGGCACTAATCACATTTTTTTTTGTCCAACTTTTCTTTTTTTAAATGGTTCTGTAAATTTAATCATATGCTTAAATCCGTGATTCATGTGAATGGGATGGTGAATTTATTGTAACTAAGATGAATTTGTGTTGAGATCCAATTATGGGGGGAAAGCCAATTAAATTCTACAAAATGTTGATAAAGAATTTGATCGGATTCTATTAATATTAGTCATAGAATGCCAATAAAACTGATTAAGTTAGGAAATTTGTTCTTCAACTGATATATTAGATCCTGTATCTGCACAATAATACAAGGTTATGACTATTCAGGGCTGCCACTGTGATTTTGGACTTTCTGCAACATTAGATGGTCAAGCCATGTGCATGTGCAGAACTTTTCCTCCTGTTAGATGTCTGGAGATTCTAAAACTCGGACATAATCACGCAATTTCGTGCCACAAGCTCAATGTTGGTCATCAGCACCATTATAGTTATGTGATCTCTTTTTAAACGTCCTTATGGGTTATGATCATGTTAAGAATTACGGCGAGTTTGTTTAAGGTGAAGGTGTCATGACGATATGTGGTGGTAATAATTACTCATCTGGTCGGTTTTGCAATTTGTAGTATTGGAGGGTAGAAGATGGACGGTATGTAAGGATCCTATTTAATAGTCCATCTAAAAGTTCTGTCAATATTAGCTACTTCATTTTCAGTCCAATTATTATTTTTGGTAAGCATATCATGCTTCTGTCAAATCATTTTGAAAAATCAAACAATTGCAATGTTTTTTGGATGTGCTTATAAGCCATTAGTTCACTATGATAAATCAAATAAGACAATAAGGGATGGAGCTTTAACCATACAATGGAAATTCGTTTATTTTTCTTTGTTATCCTGTCATTGCATATGTGCGGACGTTCGAGTATTACCTGTTCATGTTGTCATAACCAATCTTCATCAATTTGTCGAAGATGTTATTCTATTCACTTTGCATATGGTTATACCCAACTCGGCACGTATTTCCAACAAGAAGTAGCATCAGAATTTTATCTCCAGTCTTCTTTTGGTTGGAATCATCAAAGTACCATCCCTTACAAACTATTAGGTAAGGCATTACTGCTACCATAGAGGATGATTACTCAAAAGTTGATTTCATATGACATTATGCACAAAGCAAATCATTTGCCCAGATCCTAAAACAAATCACAAACTGTTGTTGGCAATGACAAAATGCATTTGAAAGATCGGGAGATCCAATTAATAACCACTTCACATAAAATATTAAATGCCAGACAAGTCACTTGTCAAACCAATAACACTTAATCCAAGCACCACTGAGATTTGCATATCATCAACTCACACATGGAAGGCAGATCCAGAATAGTAACACTGCCCTGGGCATTTTACTTCAATACCATCTCATTTAAAGTCTCTATCTGAAGCTTAATTTGCTAGAGAAGGAGGCCAGTAATTATGTTTAACACAGAAAAACCCAAAAATGCAGCCTTCAGCATGTGTATCCAAGTTAACAGATCACCCCCTACAGAATGGTAACTAACACCTATACACACATTTACGAAATTTTGGGGGGACTGGAATCTTTATCACCATTATAAGAATTAACCTGCAAATTCTAGCATGATGCCAGCAGCTCCATTTAACAGGCAGAATCAGAAGACACACCAGCAGGATTCCCAATGATATGTAATGTGATCTCCTATCTTCGTCTAAAATAAAAATTTAGAAGCGAACGGTGACTTAGACAGTCCTAGTTTTTTGTCTCACATTCAATAATAGATATCGAAAAAGAGTCCTGCCAGGTCCATTAACCAAAAATTTGCTTGCATTTGCCATATGACATAATAGAGCCAAAGTGTTCATATTCATGTCTTCACTTTATTTATCTTGAGTCTTCCTTTGTTCTTGTCTTAGAATCCTTTAATAATAATAAAAAGTAGCAGGCCATCCTACTTATTTCCCTTGGATCCTTTGCAGATGGTTATGATATTTGTTCCATAAAATAAAGCACAGTTGTGCAAGTTACCGGGCAAAAAACAGGGTGTAAGTTGTTAGTCTGTAACTAAATTCTCATATCTATTGTCAACTACAACATGCAATTGATTAAAGGATTTAGATAATAAATATCAGATGTCCAAATATTTTAAAAATTGAGCTACGAAGTGGCAGTCTTTCGGTGTACTTTGGTAAACTACACATATCACAATTTACAACTCGACGATCTTAGAACAGCTCAATGAACCAATGATTCAAATGCAATTTAAGGGGAGCAAAGCAGAGCAACTGGAAGCGGAATCACATTTTAAAGCATACAAATATAGGTTTCTAGCATGATTCCCAGAAGCTCCATCCAAGAAGCAGGATTGCTATAGATACCAGTAAAACTTCCAGAATAGGCTGAGCAACTCCTCCTCTAAATCATTTATCTATAGCTAAGTTGTAATTGGCAGTCGACGGCAAAAAGAAGGGTAAAAAACCATCTAAGCAAAAACTATGGACACCCATAGACGTAAAATTATTTACCTTCAATCAATTTGTCGCATGAGAAGTAGACTTCTTCGCATCAGCTCCATCACAGTCCCTAGTCTCACTCACTAGGCAGAAGAATGGAGTTTGGAAAAGATGCAGATCCATTGGTAGAAGCTCCTTTTATGTTAAGAATGGATGTTATCAAATTATATATTTCAACATTCTCAAAAGACGGAACCTTTCGAGCCCTTGCAAACTGGGGGCCATGTGCTACGAATATCGTCCTCATTGAAAAGAAGGCATTATCGTAGCCATGGGCACCACCACATTCCTTCTTGTTTGATCTCTTCTGCTCCACCTTAAACCCTTCCTCAACCAGCCCAATTATCGGCGAAATCCGATCACTACCATGATAGTGAAGCCTCTCAGGCAAATCTTCTTTGAGGAAAACCTTGAGCTTCTTCCCATTCTCAACCTTGCCAGAGCTCAATCCATCCATCATCTTGTCCACCACATCTGCAGGCGAGACACCGGCAGGCGGTCGAATCGCAAGCAGAGGACTGTGAGATTGGACCCAGGTAGCAGGAATTTCAATCCAAGGAGCCAAATCATCAAGAAAGATCAACTTTTTATCACAAGTCCCAACCATCCCATGATCACCCACCAAAATCAAATTCACATCCTCAAACACTCCTCTGCTTTCCAGCCCGTCTATCAATCGCCCGATCATCCGATCAATCCTCGCCACAGCCTCCGTGATCTCCGGATCATCCGGACCAACCTGGTGACCCTGATGATCAGGGTCCTCAAAGTACAGAGTCATGAACACCGGCATTTCACTGCTTGGAAGATCGAAGTATCGCAACACGGTATCGACCCGATCCTCAAACGGAACAGAGCCATTGTAATTCTGGCAGAATCCTTTAGGGCAAGTCCAATTACCTTTGTGGACTTCAGAGCCAGGCCAGAAGTAGGTGGCGGCGGGGAGGCCGTGGTTGGCGACGGTCTCCCAGATGGGCTCGCCGAGCCACCACTTGGGCTCGTGGGAATGCATGCTGAAGAAGTCACCGGAGTTGGGGTCGGAGAAGTAGTTGTTGATGATGCCGTGATAGGCTGGGTAGAGGCCGGTGGCGATGGAGTAGTGGTTGGGGAAGGTGAGGGTGGGGAAGACCGGGATAAGCCCCGTTTCCGCCTCGGTGCCGTTGGCGATGAGGCGGGCGATGTTCGGAGTCGGAGCCTTGAACTGGTAGCCGAATCGGAACCCATCGGAGGATATAAGGAGGACGACCGGCTTCTGGAGCTTGGACAGCGTGCGGGCGGCGGCAGGAGGGGCGGAGGCGGAGGAGGTGAAGAAGAGGAAGGCGAAGGCGGCGGCGGAGGCGAGGGAGAGGCAGGTGAGGAGGAGGAGGACGGAGAAGAGGATGGGGGAGGATTTGGAAGGGGAGGCGGGGGAGGTGGCGGAGGGGAGGAGGGCGATGGAGGAGGAGTCGTCGTCGTGGGAAGGAGGCGGGGGCTTGGAGGGGGTGAGGATGGAGAGGGAAGCGGTGCCCATTTTTAGCGTCGGCTGCCGGGCGGCGTCGCTGATGCTTCCACCGTATAAAGAGACCAGAGCGGAGAGGAGGTTGAACGTGGTGGTCGTTGAAGAAGCAGAGCTGAGAGGTGTTGAGTAATTGGGTTGGGATGTTGTTTTAGAGTGAGAAAGAAGTATAGATAAGAGTGGTGGGCAAGGAATTCTATATCGGCGAAATTTCGCCGATATATCGATTTCGGGCCCCACCCGAGAAATCGAAATGGTAAAATATCGTTTTTAAAAAAATTTATAATATCGGCGAAATTTCGCCGAAATTTCGCCGAAATTTCGGTTTCGGACCGAAATTTCGCTATTTCAAAAAAAAAAAAACATTTTCAAAAAAAAAGATTTGGAAAAAAATTTTTTTTTTTTTAAAAAAAAGGGAAAAAATAACAACTTTTCCCTTGTTTCTAATCCTAATATGCATTTTTATGCATATTTTGAAATCTATGCTTTATCTAAATTAATATAACTCATTTTTTGTGAAAATATATGATAAAAATTAATTTTTAACTACCGAAATTTTTTTACAAATATCTCCGAAATTTTATCTCTTAGGCCGACCGATATTTTACCGAAATCCGATACGGAATTCCTTGGTGGTGGGTATTTCCTTGGAAGGCTAGAGTATCATTATAATCGTATTAAAGATGTGTTGTTGGGTAATACGGAATATGTTTTATGGGTCGTGGATATTAAAAGAAAAGGACGGTTTCCATAAGATCGCGACCATGACACCAATCTTTTGAATCGTTGGATTCTGATATCAAATCAACGGATAATTAAGTGTTAAATCCGTAGATGAATTCCGTATAACCATTTATAACAGTCAGATCAAAATCTAACGGCTAAGACTTAAACCCTGTTCGATAACATTAAAAAAAGCTCTTTTGGGAACAAAAAGAATTTAGATTCACTTCTTTCCGTAACATAGATTCACTTCTTTCCGTCATATTCACTGTAATTTCCAAAAAAAAAAGATAAAGATATTTATAAAAAAAATGTAGTTTAATGCTATTTTTTATTATTAAATACCCTTTTTTTATGAAAATTACAAATCCTACCACCGAACACTAAATTTTTTACTAGAAATGGATTCTTTCCTAACTAAACACCTAAATTTCCTACTCCAACTTCATCCCTAAAATCTAAATTTCCTACTCTTAAAAACCCTAACCAAAGGCCTTTCATATCAGCAAAAGAAAACCAATTTAACAGGACAGATCTTGGAATATCCCACCAGGTGGTTGGTATGGAAGCTCTTGCTTTTGTTCCGGGGCCTGCAATGCCCCAAAGAATCTAACAGAATTCATAATTAGGGATGCCACTTGCCCGACCTGGTTTTATTGGGCCAGTTCTGAGTAGCCTTGCACAATACCCGATTCCGGTTCTGGGTTTGAAAGAGGAACCGACCCACCGGATCGGAACGGGGTGGGTTTATTACATAAAAACCCAACCCGCCCCTGTGGCACGCATCCCTATTCTCCATTACCAAATCCCAAAAGTATGGCAGTCTCTTTGTAAAAACCTCAGCCAAACCTCAGACTTCAAAGGCTTCAAACCTCAGACTTCAAAGGCTGCTGCCATGGAAGCTCCCCTCTGCTCGGCCGGGAGCCCCCTCCACGCCCACCACCAAAACCCTAACTCATCACCTACTCCGCCGCAGCGTCTCCCCGACCCCAAAGATCCTCCACACCCGAAGAAGGCCCAACAGCAGAACAAATGCTAATGACATTGGTTCAGACAAATGTACCATAACAAATGCGGAAGACAAACTGGTAAAGGACATTCCCAGAGCCATTGTACGCAAATCTTGTATTACAGTGTCTACTGATGAATATTAAGCACCCCTAATTGAGAAGCAAAAATTTGTGAGGCACAACCCAACAACAGTGACATATCAATCTTCTTCCTCGGCCTCATTCTCGGCAATGTTGAAGTACCGAAGTTCATAGACGTTCCTGTCCTTGTTAGAAGCAATGACACGAAGCCAATCCCTCACATTATGCTTCTTCAAGTACTTCTTTGTAAGATACTTCAAATACCTGCATCAAAACATTCAATAATTGAATCACAAGAAGTATTTGGCTCGTTTGCAATTTCAAGCCTCAAACAAGTTTCTAGACTTTCTAAAATTAGACGTCATTTTAACATATCTCAAGTTCTCAGAATTGAATTTTCAGATTGAGAAACAATTAATAACTTCAATCAATTTCGATATACAAGAAAAACAGTGACACATCAACATTAACAAAGAAAAATATAGAACATCATTTACTGAACTTTATATCAAGTAAAATATCCAAAGGTTCACCCAATAACAATGGAGATTCTGTCCCTGAATTTTAGCAGAGACAACAGACAACTGCTTTTTTATCCTTCAGGTTCTTTCACAAATTCGAACTTGCACATGCAACCTAGTGAAATCTTCCAAGAAGTAAAGCTAAAACTGGTGTGAAGCACAAGACATCCGATAACTGAATTATAATCATGAGTTTGGCTTCTTAAGTTTCCAACTTATATAAACTAGACGGCCTTTCACAGGTCTCAACATTAGGATTAAGAACCATAAACTAAAAAATTGCGGTACTCAAGGGGAAAGAACAATGGTGAAACATCCAGCATTAACTTTAAAAATGAACAAAAAAGATAGTGTCCCATCATTTACTGAACCTTATATCAAGAAAAAATCCAAAGGATAAAAACTTGCGGCATTCATGGAGAAAGAACAATGGTGAAAAGCATTAACTTTAAAAATGAACAAAAAAGATACAGTGTCCCATCATTAACTGAACCTTATATCAAGAAAAAATCCAAAGGTTCACCCAAAAACAATGGAGATTCTGTCCCTGAATTTTACGAGAAGCCTGCTGGCAGAGACAACAGACAACTGCTTTTTATCAACTTGCACATGCAACCTAGTGAAATCTTCCAAGAAGTAAAGCTAAAACTGATTGTGACGCACAAAACATACAATAACTGAATTATAATAAAGTGTTTGGCTTCTTAAGTTTCCGACAGATATAAACTAGACGGCCTTTCACAGGTCTCAACATTAGGATTAAGAACCATAAAAAAAATTGCGGTAGACAAGGAAAAAGAACAATGGTGAAGCATCCATCACTAACTTTAAAAATGAACAAAAAAGATACAATGCCCCATCATTTACTGAATCTTATACCAAGAAAAAATCCAAAGGTTCACCCAATAACAATGGAGATTATGTCGCTGAATTTTACGAGAAGCCTGTCCACAGAGACAACAGACAACTGCCTTTTATCCTTCAGGTTCTTTCACGCATCAAATTTTGCACATGCAATCTAGGAAAATCTTCCAAGAAATAAAGCTAGAATGATTGTCAACCACAACATACTCACTCACAGCAAGAAAGACAGCTCTGATAACAGATACCATTCATAGCAGCAGCACCCAAAGAAGTATAATTTTGAATCAACAACCACCATCTCTCAACTACGGCTAAGTCGCCATCTTTAAGTGACTATAAGAATTATAGCAACATTCATTGAAACTTAATAAGACATGACAGAAGCATATATAATATGGGCATATTGGGTAGGAGCACATAAATAATTAGCCTGTGTTATTAAATAATTCAACAAACTTTTAAAACGCATATCCGTTGCACAAATAAAATCCTTTTTTGACCAAAAGCAATGTCAGAAATAATAAAACCACACAAGTACTCCCTTCAAACACAAGCAACAGCTTCCACGATGTGTGATTTCTGCTTGTCAAACAAACATCTTAACATAGTTGCTCTACAAACAAGTTATCTATCAACATAGAAAATGATACGTTCATGTAAGCATATCACAGCAATCAAAATATATAGAGTATCACATTCAGAAATAAAGCACGAAGAGCCCATGAAACTTTGCCACACTTTTTATTTCAAACTCCACAAACATCTATCAATCAAACAACCAATTACCCACAAACAAAGAACAATCCTTATTCTCATCTCAGAATCCAAAAAGAAGCAAACTTTATGCATCAGTACAAAGACCAACAATCGGAACAATGTCTAGAACCGCAAAAACAAAACAGGGAAGATCAGCCATGAAAGGAAAGCCAGCAAGACGCAACCTTTTAGACAAGGGGTTGTCGGAGTTGACAGTGATCTTCGACTTATCACGGGCGACGGTGATGGAATCTCCAAGCGTGCCGGCCTTGCCACCAACCTTGATCCGCTCCTGGAGGAACTTCTCCAGAGAGGCGATGTCCATGATCTTGTCCTCCACGGGCTTCCCGCAGTCGATCACGAAGGCCGCCCCCTTCTTCTTCCCGCTTTTCAGCGCCCCGCTCCCCGCCCGGCTCATCTTCGCCTTCTTCCGCTCCGCCGCAGCAGTTGCCAAAGGCCCAAAACCCTAGCCCCTCTCCTCTCCGGCTTACTCAAGGAGCTGTTCCCCCAAATTAGGGTTTTCTGATACCCATTTGTTCTCCGTTCCAACTTGTTCATGTCCGAGCAAAATGAAGTGACATAAACGGGTACACATTCTGAGGACGAACGATGGCCCGGCTTCTATAAACGGGTAAACCCGTAACTCCTCTAGCTTTGTAATCCCTCTTGTCACTTTTAGTATTTTTTTTGCTATAAACCGGTCAATTTTAATTAAGACTGTCATATAATTGATCAATTTTATTGAGATGTAAGGTCTATATTAAAAACCAAGGCTTTGAGCCAGTGGGGTTCTGAGTGAAAGAAGTGTTGGGAGGAAGAGGTTGGGTGAGAGACTCCGCGCCTGAGCGGCATCTAATTTAGGTATGTATTTTTTGCTAATTGTCTCAATTAAAAGTAACCGGATGGAGTGCAATTTTTAGACCCAGCTGGTTGGGTAGCCGATAAATGTAAAGCCTATTACAATACTCCCTCCAGTCACCGTTAATAAATATAATTTTTTTTTAAATATACTAAAAATTTAGTTCATTTGAAAAAACTATATATGTTAAAATTGACCGGGGGGGAGTATTTATCGACTCTACTTTAATGCCTAGCTTATCTCTAATGAATGACTTCATGTTTTCCAGTACTTTAGAAGGTGGAAGTGTTCCAATTTTCAAAAGGCTGATAGCAATTTTTCATTTTTTTGTTGCTGAAAGACATATGTTTCATCACCATAAAAAAAATCTAATGCTACCGTTAATTAGTATTGCTTCACCAACTATCCATGCATTCACATTTGACGCCCTCTGGTGAGCCGGGCTTCATGAGCATTATAAAACCCACTCGGCTTCCGGTGAATGGTGATGAAGTACTGTTGGTGAAGGCCCAGCCCACATCCCCATTGTTTGGCATGCCAAATGCCAATGCCAGGTTGGCGCACATTGGGAAATTCCGGATAAGCACGATAAAAAAGCCACTCACCTGACGTGGCCCCTGGCGGGTCACCCACATGCCTATCATACACGGGATAAATACCCCCGATCCGGCCCGGGGCCCATCCAATCAAACCCACCTTTTATTTCCCCACCTCCAAGATCGGATATCGGTCGGCCAAAGAGACGAAATATCGGAGATATTATGTAAAAAAATATCGGTCGTCAAAAACTAATTTTTACTATATATTTTCACAATCTAACTTCTAAAATGAGTTATACTAATTTAAACAAAGAATAAATTTCAAAATATACATGAAAAGACATAGGATAGAAAACAAACATAAAAAAAAATTTTAAATATTTTTTTATTAAAAAAATATCGAACCGATATATCGGCGTCAACGATATTTGGAAAATTTAAAAAAAACCGATACTAGTTGGTATCGATGTATCGGTTTGGGCCCGATATCGATATATCGGCGATATATCGCCGCTATATTGGCAAGACGATTTTCCATGCCTCCAAAGAATTCCATATCAGCGCATCCCACCCGATAAATCGAGACGGGTAAATATCGGTTTTTAAATATTTTTACAATAACGGCGATTTATGGATATATTGCTATCTATGTTTTGTCTAAATTAGTATAACTTATTTTAGAAGTTAGATTGTGAAAATATATGGCCAAAACTAGTTTTCAATCACCGATATTTTTATATTTTGTCTCTTAGGCCAACTGATATTTTACCGATATCCGATATGAAATTCCTTACCCACCCCTAAAAAAAGATAATGATATTGGTACAGCAGATTGATACATCACTCACATACACAGATTTGCTGGACCAATTAAATCATGCTAAGCAGTGACATGTCCCATTGGTCCAACATATCTATGTATGTCAGTAATGTACATATCTGTTGTACCAATATTATTATCCCAAAAAAACCACAAAAATCCGCAAAGAAAGAGTTCGTGATGAGGTCACATGGTTTTCCTATGAACATTTCCTTATTACTTACTCCCTTTGTCCTATTTTAGCTATATCATCTAAAAAAAGTTAATTTTTATTAGATGGTGGAAACCCTTAGCTAACTAAGTTTCCCAAAAACTCTTAGTTGTTGGGAAACGAAAATCTTTATTTATTTATTATATATTCTAACACTTATGGGGTAAAAGAGGTCTAAAATGCACTTGAATGGACTAATGGAGGGAGTATTATTTATTTGACATCCAATTTATTATTAACTTACCCGAAATTTCCCTTATCCGAAAATTATATTAATATATGTGTAAAAAAATGAATCATAGGATGCTGAATTGGAACAAAAGGTCATGGGACCACTATTTAGGTGTGAGTGTGGTGTCACTACCCATAAGGTCGGTAGTTGGCAAAAAAAAAAGAATGGGGAAGAAGATAAATTAGACATGTATATTTTTTCCAATACAAATCATAGGAAGAAAAACAATCGGGCAAACATAGGCCCCACTTGCTTAAAAAGAAAGTTAGATATTATGATATGTTAATAATAAATTCAGACGGAAGGAGTGCTTGGATAATCCTTGGGTTATTGAAGGATCTCTAATATTTATATGTAACTATGGGTTGGTGTTACAATATGTTAAGACGGCTTTCCAAGGATGACTATGGTAGTGGTTTCATTATTGATTTAAAATGAAAGTGATATCTCCGCCAAGGAATGTCGTATCGGATATTGGTAAAATATCGGTCGACCAAAGAGACATATATCAGATATCATAATCATAATCAAGTAGCACATTTTCCTAACTATTTGGGGTCGGCGACACGGATCTTACTCATCCATTCAGGCCTGTTTTGGGCTATCTCTTTTGTAAGAGATAGTAAAGTCAAATCTTTTTTGATTAACTCCATCTAAGTTCTCTTAGGTCTCCCTCTCCCTCTTTTAGCATCGGTTGCATGTATCCATTCTAATCTTCGCACAGAGGCATCTAAGGTTCTTCTTTGCATATGCCCAAACTAACACAACCTACATTCCCTCAGATAGTAAGAGATAGTAAAGACATATATCAGATATATTGTGTAAAAAAATATCGGTGGTCTAAAACTAGTTTTTACCATATATTTTCACAATATATCTTCTAAAATGAGTGATACTAATTTATACAAGCATAAATTTTAAAATATGCATAAAAATACGTATATAATTCAAAATATATGTTTGTGTTTTAAACCCGTATCTTTCCACTTAGCATAGGACGGGAAACAAACAGGAAAGTTGGTTTTTTTCTTTTATTTAATTTTTTTTAAATGCCGATATATCGGACCGAAACCGATATATCGGCAATATTTTTAAAAATTATAAAATCGAGATTACACAATATCGTTTTATCAGTTGAAGCCCGATATCGATATATCACCGATGCAACTTTCCATGGTCCCCGCTTCTTTCTAGTAGATTAAGACAAGTGCTTAAAAATGCAACAAGGTATATAAAGAATGCAATGCAGGTTGAGTGGGGCTCAGATGTATGGCGCACTAGCACTGCAGCTCAGGCTAATTTTTTCCATGTAGTTTGTCTTTTCCAGTCTCTAAATCTTATAGACAAGGGTTCAGACTTCAGAGTGAATTTTTTTTTTATGGTGAGTGATTTGTTTTAAGAAGTAAATTAGAGTGATTTACAAGAATAGCAATTCAACAACCAATATGCTGCCACAAAAAAAAAAACAATGTAATGCCTAAGAATTTCTTGTGTTGATACATTATCAAGAGGTTTTTTGATACATTGAATCAACAACCTTTTTATACCATAAGGGAGATTAGTCATGTCCACCTCCCCATGAGCCATAAGGCCACCATCTCTACATTCACAACCATATGTAGCACATCCCTAGCAACCCTTCCCTTGGTCTTCTGTCCCCACCTTGGCCAACCAGTTGGCCGATGTGGTATGGGTTGGTGGGTAGGGTGGGAGAGGGGTAGAGAATCATTGGTGGGGTAGCAAACTTAGAAGTCTCCCACTCCCTTAGCTTCTCTTGCCCCGACCTCCCCCCTTCCCGTTGGTGACATGCGCGAGTCCGGCCCTACTAGTGTTTACCCAGAGGTCGTGCCCTTGCGTTGGCAGTAAACTTCTCCACTACTTTTACTTTTTTTGTGGGTCTTTTGTTGGGTAGGAGGGTGGTGAGAAGGAAGCCTTCCCTGGTCCCCTTACCCCGCTCGTCATATGGCAGAGATGATGGGTTAAGTGGATGGTCCTATAGACAAAAACGATTCCTTTTGGTGGTTATCCTCTTGGGGCGATTACTCTATTCAGCTATCTTACCGACGGATCTCTCCCCCTTTGGTACAAGTTGCTAGTTTTTACTACGGGTGTGCCCCAGTTGAGTGATGATCAACTGGGTAGAGGTCCTTGGTTGTTGAAACTTCGGTGGAATGCTCCCAACCTGATATAAGCCACCTGATCTAGGTCTGGCTAGCAAGATCTTCTTGTTTTGCAAAGCTTTAACAGTAAATTCCCAAGGATAAAATGTAAAATAACAATGATTATATCGAGAAAATTGTGAAACACTAAGTAGATTTTTAGTCAAGTTGGGAACCACTAGTACTTTTTTCAACCGATGAGAGTCCGACGATAGATTTATATAACCTGTGTGTGAAATATTTAACTCAACACTATTTCCGACAACAACATGATTGAATCCACGATAAGGGAGAATACCTTCCATGTTACCTGTGTCAGTAGTCATATGATGCGTGGCCCCTGTGTCGGGGTACCAAGCACTATCAGACTCATGTGCAAAACAATAAGAATTGAAGGTGATACCTTTCTCTTTTCATTTCCCTTATTTATAGAGTTACATACCATTAATTAAGGGATTACAATCATGTATTACAAGGTAAGTATTTGAATTAAATGGAAAGAATCTTTACAATAATCAATTTGAGGAATTAAGGAGAAATTAGTGTGATTGTCAATCACTGGTGGATGATTTGTTCAAGCTGCCAGAATTAAGGAGAAATTAATGTGATTGAGCTTTGATTGTCAATCGTCTCAATCACTGGTGGATGATTTGTTCAAGTTGCCGGATTTAGTAGCTTCAACCAATCTATTATCTGCACACTACCGTGCGCTCTTTGCTTTTATGAAACATTTTTGAATTGTCTGCACAGGTTGATTATTGTCATCTATTACATAAAGGATTGCATCATTTACATTTTAATAGGTTGGTTTTGATGTACTTTTGTGTCAGGTTAAGCAAATGATAGTTGCTATTATGATGGAGTGAGAATTGCAACTTCCAGAAGATCTTCTTGAAGCCATAATTGATAAGGCAAATATTTCTAGATCATGTTTCTTTAAAAAAAGTAACATCTTGGCTTGTGCCATAAGCGATCAACCGTTCTTTATACAGTGAGAGACCCACATTTTATCTGATTTCTCTCACACCTTTATGGCCTAAACTCCCTATAAGCGTTTCCTTAGGACTAGCTATTGATGAGGATAACTGTAGTCGATTATCTGTTTTGGTGCTTTTATTACCATCATTCACCTAGATGATTACCACAAGAAGATACTTTGGGTGATGAACACAACATATATAGTAAGTAGCATCTGCATGGATCATTTGAAGACTGCAATGCTTTCATGTCTCAAATTTTTTGAAACAAATTGAAGTACTGCAAAGATAACAATATAACGAAATGTTAAAACAATGTCCTAAATTAAAATAGCAGTATGACTTGCGAGGAATGTAAATGAGGTAAAAATATACAGAAAAGTGTCTAGGAGGAGAGTTTTGACAAATAACGTTCTTTTTGAATACCTGAAACTAAAGTAACCTTCCTAGCACAAAAAGAAAACTTCAGTAACCTGAAAGAGCACAGCTGAATTCCTGAGACCTTTAACTTTGACCATGTACTGGTTGTTTATACATCATAGTGTGTTCAGTTTTTCGCACTTCATCAATTAACTCTGTGATTAACTGGACAATGCATATCTCTGGCTTGTATTGCTATTCCATGCATTCAGTTTGAGTAATTTAGTTAAAGAAAGCTCGGTGCAGAGATGTAACCATGGCATTTTCAAGTTGTCTTCAATACCGGAGTTGAAGATTGAATGCTAAAGCTGGCACGATATGCGTTTAGTGAGACCACCACTTCAGGAGATTCTAAATTCTGCTAAAGTACGGTTGTAATCATCAGAGAAACTGATTTGTAACCCAGCAGTGATTGAGCTCAAGTTAAGCTGGCTGCATCATCATTGAGGGACTCCACTTTGGCATTTGAAGTCAAAACCATAATTGGTTCATATTTTAGCAGCAAAGGTGCAAAAAATGATGTTCATTGTTTTTCAGTCCGTGCACAGTGAAAGAGAAAATATTGTTTGCAAATGGTTGCAGATTTTTTCTATAGATCTAACATTTGGTCCTCAATTCATACTTTCTTGTTATGTTGCTTCCTGCTTTGTTTTTTTTTTTGGTTGTATTAATACAGCATGGCCCCTTCGCACTTGCCGGTTTAAGTAGCTCAATAAGAACTTTTGAATCCCCTTGGATGTGGCCTGTGTAGTTTCAAACGAGACAAAAGTTGAGCACCTAGGGAGCAACTTGTAGCCTCTGCATGTAGGGCGTTGAATGCATGGACTTGACGAGCATAGGCAGCAATGAAATTCCATAATGGTCTCTAATGACTTCCCCAGCCGCTGCAACTGCTGAATTAGTTTTAAAGGCCCAATTAAAATTAAGGCAATAGTAGTGTACTATTGCTTCTTGCTTTTGATTCAAAGCTCTTGTTATGTATTATCTCACATCTGTACAGATATGAACTAAAAGCGAAGGTGTAGAGAGTATGTGGCCAAGCTGTTACATAATAGGACCTGAACCGATTGGATATTACCTTGGACCAATTACGTCTTGACTTAGCCAACTTGAAACTCGAACTAGGAGATATTACCTTGGACCAATTACCTTCCTGCCTCCACCATGGCAAGTTTTTTACTTTTTTTTATGAAGAGGGAATTTCTATATATTTTGGTCAACGCTAGGTTATTCTTGCGTACCCCGGATACTACTTTGTAAGATGAAAATGCCCTTTTAATCCTACCTATAACCATCTACCACTCCCATCATATTTCGCTCAAACGTTGAAATTCTGCAATTTTAGTATCAATAGTAGAATCAATTCTAGTATTTTCCACCTCTTTAGTATTTGCCTTCAATAATAGAGAAATCCATTCTGTTGTCTTAGCAGTAATATAGTAGTAACCATTCTACTATTTACTGCTACCAATTTTACCATCTCTTTCTCCACTATAGTGTTTATCTTCAATAATAGTGAATCTATTCTTATATTTCTATCAATATTAACCAATCCTCCTATTTTCAATTTTTAATATTTAGCTAAAAGACTGATGTCAACATTTCAATTGATTTTCTTGCCCAAGTGCAGAAGCTTTCACTTGACATTTTCAGTAAACATCCCATTCATCATAATGTGGATGGAAAGATAGCCTAGTCGCTTACCATAAAGAATATCTTATAAGTTGGATCAGCAGAAATTCAATCTTGAATTTATAACATAGAAACTAGACCTACAGGTTTTCTGAGGTTCACTTTGTTTTGCATAGACTAGTTATTTTGTCAAGAAAAGACCAAAACCACCAAGACCTCGATCTTTTTCCAGTCAATTTCTTCTGCAAAGCAGAAAACTTTAGCTTCCCTTGATAACAGCAATTACAGATTCTGCAACAGTGACTCTAAGCAAATGCAACAATGAGACTACTCACAATCACATGACAACGACAGCCAATCACAAAAAATGGGCACAGGCCACCAGAAACATCAAATTATATCATCCCTTAATTCCAGCTGAGATCGAATATGATGGTTAATTACAATAAGGCAATTGATGTCAGTGCAATTCAGATGAAAAAACCACATGTTGAAAGCAAACTTTACATGGAAAATATATGCCGCAATAAGAAATTTCACTTGCACGCCAGCCTTTATAATGGTTTTGAGTATGTAGCAAGCTGAAGGAGTTTTTTCAAATGCTAGGAATGGATTTGGACCGAATCAACTGTTTAAGAATGGCTTTCTCTTCATCAAGGTGCTTCTTCTCTTCTGCGCTGATGGGCTTGATTTTTCTCTTCTCTTCTAAGATCCACTTGAAAAGCTTTCGCTGCTCCTCTTCAGGTACACTCTTCCGCACTTCAGGTTCTGGGACAGGTAAAATAGGCATGATTTTTTCTGGAACAGGAGTGGTTGCCTGTTCCACAGCAGGAGGTGAAGGCTCCCTTGCAACTTCATCGCTCACTGCACCTGTATCTTTCTTTTTAGTCCTAACAAACAGGTAAGCTGCAAGGTAAGGCATAAATGTCAGCAAATAGAAATTCTACATCCCTGTAGGCCATTGATTGGGCTAGGAAAAACATCTAGGTGCTAATTTGTCACCTTTAACAAAATATGGGAAAATGTTTGCATTGCTGATTGAACCAAGATATCCGAATGCTCATTGAATTTGATGAATATTCATTTTTAACCTTATAATTTAAAATTGCACACTATATATTCAGTCTTACTTCTACTAATTCTTAAACCTCAGACTCGAACACTTACTTCCACAAGTCTTTCTGTTAACTACTTTAAAAAGTATGCATGAAAGAACTTGTCGAATAAGACTTGTTATTTCATCCATTATTAATGCCGAGAACATGAGCTTAGAGCTGATCCTTGATCCAGAGCTATGGTTAGTGGAAAATCTTGAGTTTCTCCACCAAAAATCATCACACTAGTTACAGTGCCTCTGCGTCTATAATAAGAAGATCCACATCACCCTTTGAAACTTCTTTCCTCCAGAACACCTCCCAAGTGAAATCCCTTAGTGCCCATCATATGCTTTCCAATTTAATTGCAAATATGACTAAAAAATAGAGCAAGAAAGATTTATTATGTCAAGCATGAATAAGCTTGCAGCAACAGGCTTTGATGCATTCTCAACTTTTGTAGTAGATACGAGACACAATATATTCACATCGAGCTATTTGAGAAAGAACTTTGAGATAAGTGTGAAATTCAAATTTTCATTTCACAGGCAACCTCATCAGCTTTCTATGTCACCAATAGCTAATTGCTCTTGCAACAAATACACATTGGCTCATACTCAATAATGCAAATTTCTCACATTTAGGCGAATAAGACATCGCTTGTGAACAAATGAGCATGGTACATCAGAACTGCACTACAGAGTCCTCCTGGTCAAATGATTTCGAGAAAATGCTAACAGATAATGACTCATATCAGTAATTTCTAGTGAACCACTGAAACAGCATAAGAATAGAAACCTTTTACCATAACAAATCACTCTCAAAAGATTTAAAAGATCACCCAACCACGAACACCCTATTAAGCTATGCTCACTTGCCAAACACGTTAGATCGTCCCAAGCAGCACCAACAGAATTTTAGACGAAATCTAAAACGACCACTATCTTGTTAGTCGAAATTGCTACAGAAAACAAGACCAAACACCCTATAAAGCTCTTCTCATGCAGAAAAACCAAAACTAGAGAGTAACCATCTTCGCATTACATTCAAGAAAAGCCAAACCAACAGAACAGACCTCCAACAGCCAAGTTGACCGCGAGGACAAGTGGCCAGACGAACTTATAACGGCGAGCAAACGACTCCTTTGGAGGAGGCGGTGGCGGCGCCGGCGCAGCCTGTGAGGTCGCCATTGAAGGAGTGGAGAAATCTTTAGCCTTCTGCTTCAACACTGAAACAACCCCAAGAAACTTTTTTTTACAGGTCATAAAATTGTCTGGCCATTTTCACAGTCCAATGGAAGAAAAAACAAAACACCTAGTAATCAAAACAAGCTCTCAGACAAAATTCCGACCTACCCTTCTTGGGCTTGCGATCGTACAGCTTTGGACCATCACTCATCCTTCTTCGCCTGCTTCAGCTTCAAGTCTGTCTAATGGAAGAATGCTAGTTTTTAAATCGTTTTTTTGGTTCTTTTACAATGATTAGGTTTGGGAGTTCACACCCCTCTAAGGTATCTCCTCATAAATCAGATGCTTTAATTTTTTACGAGTTCACCGCATCATGTCACTCTTTATATCCATACTGATTTTGGGGCGTGATTATTGCAAAAATATCCATATTAGATTTTGGATATCTACTGTAGCATCCACGTGGATTTTTACATCACCTCTATATCCACTAGCAATTCGAAATTCACACTAAACATTGTTATTGTTATTGTTATATATTTATATCAAACATTACTAAAATTAAAAGAAAGTACCTTGTAATAAATGGGTTGGAGAGAGTAAACTATCTCCTCACCGAATGGGAAGATAAGTGGGGTGGGGTGATAACTTAGCGGGGTAGGAGAATACACACCATGATCATATTGACCATTTATTATTAAGAGGGCCGGTAGTCTCCAACCGACCCGAGAGAAGCTCTCTCGGGTTAGTTTTGTTCGTAGCCATCGGATACAGATTGATCAGTGTCGACGGGTTTTTTTACATTTACCCACTCCCCTCTTCCCTCGACAGTCGAGGCGCCTCCCTTGTCGCCTCCTTCATCGCCGCTCCTCCGCCCTTCTCACCCTCTTCCCTCGTCACCGCCCCCATCGCCTCCTTCGTCGCCACCCTCATTGCCGCCCCCATCTCTCCCTCCCTCCTCTCTCATCGCTGCCCCCATCGCCCTCGTATCTTCGGACACGCCTCGTTGGCCCTCCATGCTACCTCCGCCCTCACCGATTTCCAAAGGTATGATTTTTATTTTCTAAATGCTATTTTCCCTCTTACTTTCTACTCCATGAAGCCTACTCCTCCCTCTTTGACCTCTGCGCTTCTCAGTCGGCCTAGTTCGAGGGCCGACAAGTCCACGCCACGCGTCATTGTGGCTCCGGACTATGACTTCTTGAGCATCAAGCTTGCCTTCATGTTTGAGGAATGTAGGTCTCTCTGGGATGCCCGATACCTGTTCGAAGATCAATGTGGTGGTGGCACGGTTTATTACTTTTAGAGCTATTTGAGTAAGCAAAGTAGGTATTGCAGTGGTAGTGGTTTTTTCTATTTTAATTTCTCTGCTTTTTTGGATGAGGCTTTTCCAACTAGATGCCATGTTACTTTATGATTAACACAAGGTCTCCTTTACTATTCTTTCTTTCCATTTCCTTTATGAAACTAATGAACAAACTTCTTACAATTAATGAAATGTAAAATGATACAAAAAGTTTAATGCTAAGTTACTTCTAAAGCCATCACTGCCTCCTGCCATCCCAAATGCGGACCATTAAAAGGAAATCCAAACCCATCAGAGAGCACACCGCTGAAAAGGAAGACCACTCGATGTCAGGGTGAATGGAGACGTTTTGCTATGTTGGTTGGTATAGTAAAAGAGACTCAAAATTTAATCTGATCTTGGACAATTTGTTCCACTTTTGTGGTTGTAAAGAGGTAATAATGAGCGTGACCCATGTTTCCTCCTCCCATAACACCGCCAATAAAGGAACAATACCAACACTAATACACCAATAGGAATAGCCCATCTGAAAGGAGAAAAAGCAAGAAAAGGTTATGCTCATAAAATTGTTATATATTTTTCAAATGGAATCAGGTGAACGGACCTAAAGGTACATTAATTACGCATTAAAACATAATACTATTACCTGAAGACATTTGATCTTCATGCAATGGAGGCATGTTAAAATTATCAGCTTTATAAGTTGATACTAATTATTTTTTAAAAAAACTAGGGGCATGCGAAATATTTAGAACCTTCAAATCATGCACTAGCTTTGAGTTCTCCTCAAGATGCCTCTGCCTGTGAGCAATATCTTCCAAAGCAACATTAATGACATCATTTTGCTTCTCATTTAGTACCTGCCTCAATAAAATATAAACTACTTGTTTACAACAACTAAAATACATTAAAATCATTAAGCACAGTGTCTGATTTTTTGCATATACTGACCATTCGCAGATTAGAGAACCTTCTCTCAAGAGCGTACTTCTCATTCAACAACTGCAGCTCCTATAAGCCAGGAATTACCAAATGCTATCATGGACAATGAGATTCTTTCATTTGTTTTCACTTGTTGTATCAACACATATTCATATAACCAAAGAAGTATACCCTAGCACAGGCTTCAGTTATTTTCTCATGAAGTTGTGAAATCTCCTCTTCTTGCATCCTAGCCAGAAGTTCTTGCTCGACATAGATGGAGATTTTACTTTAAAAAAATAGTGTGCAGAAGTCAAAAAAAGAGAAAGAAAGGTAGAAATCTTTATAACCATAGTCTCCTGATCCAAAAAATAGTTGGAGCGCTCTCCTTTCAAGTTCCTTTGGCCAGAATGTCTTTCATTGTGATTCCTAAAAAGATACCAGAGTAACTTATTGCAATCATATAAGGAAATAAAATTTATATGATTTAGAAACCTCATAGTCAAGGAGGAGCAGTTTACAAATTAACAATCTTCTTTAAGTCTATAAACCAAGTTTTACCTGCTATTATACTCAGCACATCCGGAGCCCATCATCGTACGTCCAGGCATAGAGCTTGCAGCAGCTGACATCACACTGCGACCCGGCACATTGTTAGTATAGGATTGCAGACTAAAAAAACATTCTAATTGACAACAGAGAGAGGCAAGAAAAGTTTAAAGCTGCTCAGGAATGCAATTTAAACGAATTCCAACTGTCCTCATTCAAATGCCTGACACGAGCCTAGAACAAATGCCCAAGTAAGCATAGCGATTACAACTTCTTAACTCAAAAATTTGAAAATTCAAATTTTGTAGTGGTAATCTTTAGCAATTTTGAAATAGTCACTTTCTTTCATAGTCGTTAATCACCTTTTGAATCAAACTAAGGCCTATTTGAAAACATCGCCACTGTTATAGCCAATATAAAATTTAAAGAATGCAGGACTTCACTTAAAGGAGGAGTACTCTACCATCTTAAAAATCGAAATTCCAGAGTCAGAAAATTAACTCGTAGGCTAAGAATAAGAAAATCAAATTAATCAATTATTACATAATCAGCACAACAATAACTAATACTCCTATATAGGTGGAATCAAGTTCTTTTGAAGCAAAACGAGGAATGAAAAATGGATTCTTGAAGATGGAATAGATTGATAGACTTAAACAATTGGAATTGGAATATGTCTGTGATACATATTCTCGAACATGTTGGAAATCGTACCTGAGGGCGGAGGAGGTTGCACGGCGAGCCGACGAGGCGTGTCCAGAGAGACGAGGGCAGAGGAGGGGCGATGAGGGAGATGGGGGGCCTCGACGAGGGTGGCGATGGGGCGGCGACGAGGGAGATGGGGGGCTCGGTGAGGAGCGACGAGGGAGGCGATTGGGAGCGGCGACTGTCGGAGGAGAGGAGGATAGTGGTGTCGGGGGATTAGGGTAAAGAAAACCCGTAAAAACCCGCCTCAACCGATCAATCTGCATCCGACGGCTATGAACAAAACTGACCGGAGAGAGCTTCTCTCCCGTTGGTTGGATGTACCTTTTTCCTATTATGACCGGATGTTTTGTTACACTGTAGCATCTATCTTTTTTTATATCTTCAGCTGGATATAAAAAAAAACATGAATGCTACAGTATGTGTCCAAAATCCACTGTAGATGTTTTGCATTAATCACGCCCCAAACAGTCCCTAACTGCTGAATTATTTGTAATGGTATAGGCTTGGGCCTGGACTTGCAAGTCTTGCAGAATTCACACATTCTGTGGGCTTGTGAAAATTATAGGCCTACTTAATGGCGATTGAAGCCCAATATTTGTTTCTTGTATAGAATTTTGTTACGATGGGTAACAATACTTCAATGTCAACTAACCTCTAGATTCTGGGAATTGTAAGAAGGGAACCCCAAACTTCATTGGCAGCATTTCTCTTGGAATTTCAGCAAAAAAAAAGCATTTCTCCTGGAATTGTTGTTTGTAGGGCTGCAACCAGGCCGGGCCAGAGCTCGGCCCCTAGCCTGGCCTATCCTAGGCGGGCTTCCAAAAGTGGCAAAATAATTATGGTCGGGCTAGGGCCGGACTCTTTTGTTTTTTTTAAACAAAATAATTAATTTTGGGATCCTACTTGTTGAACCCAGTCGGGCACAGATCATAGGCCAAGGCTTTTGGTTAGATTCTTTCACAACCAATTGTGATTCTTACAAAAAAAAAATTGTGACACTTGCAAGTTTAATTTTTTTAGTTTACTATATGAAATACGAGTAATACGTTTTTAATATAGTAAAGATTTTTTTTTGGCCTACTATATATTGTAACAAGGTAGTTTTTTGCATCTTAATCCTAGCCCGACCTTATATAAAGAGGGCTTGAAAATATGAGACTTGACCCGCATTTTTGCCGGCCAGATAGGGCGGGGGGAGGGGGGGTGGCCCTTTGAATGTTGCAGCCCTAGTTCATTGTTTGTCTTTTGAACCTGATCACAGTCTGACAAGGTATGGTTTCGCCATGTATATAGCATTTTAAATACTCCCCTGGATATTCACACAGTATAAAAAAATACATGCTACAAGCCTATATACATGTGTTTTTTTTTCTTTTTGATAAAAAGAGGTGTCTAAGTCCTTAGGAGTTAGGACCAAGGTTTTCAAAACCGGACCGGCCTTCGAACAGGAAACCTGGCCGGTCCGATTCAACCGGTTTGATACATAATTTTTTTTTCAAAACCCTCTTCTACATAAAAAAATAACACTAAACTATGTTAGTTTAGTATGAATTTCTTGTGTTTTGTTAAGATGCTGAAGAGTTAATCCTGAGGGAGAGTTCGAATTCCCACTTAAAATATATTATTTTTTTAAAAAATAAAAAAATAATTTGGCAGTGAACTGGACGGGTTCCGGTTCGGCAGTTCACCAACTGAACCGACCGATTTCCAATAAAACCGGCGAACGGATCGGACCATCCCGAACTGGATTACCCGGACCGTTTTTTCAACTGGTTCCGATTTTCCACGGTTAGGTCCGATTTTGACTGACTTCAAAGTGCAAGGCAACTCGCCTTTTAAAGCATAGTATCCGGTCGCCCATTCCCTCGGGCATGTACAAGGCTCATACATCATCATGGACAAGGTAAATAGGGATATAATCCTAGGAAGGTGTGGCTAAAAGAACAGGGGTCGAACTCAGGACCAAGCAACACGTATTGGCCAACCCACCAACATCCTGTTGGTTTACATGCTATTCCCTCCATCCAAAATTATGTGTCCTCTTAGAAAACCAAAATGAACTAATTTTCTAACGAGGACATATAGGACTGAGGGAGTACTTACAAACTCTTATCAAATACTCCTTCGGTTAGTTCATTTTGAAAATCCTGATGATGACAATAATTCCGGACAGAGGGAGTATGAATGTTAACGTCGCAAGCATTTTCTTTTGATAGCTATAAAACATAGACCCAAACTATATGAACCAATGGGATTGACCTCACCCTACCAGTAGAGATCTCACCACCCCACACATTGAGGTTGCATGCCTAGCTCATCATCTAAAGATCATTCACCTTATCATTAGTACCGCATTTCTGTCCCCCAATCTTATCCACTTACGTTTCCCAAATTCTTTTGTCCTTGTGTTCCCTTCAAGACCACGCATTTCACCTTGAACAGACAATATAGTAGTGTACTCATTTCTCACGCACGACATGATCTCAAATTGAAAACAATCAGCAAAATCATATTGATTCTTGACCCTGCGAAATATCTTATCTGTTAAATGGTGCCTGAGTAGATGATATCTCTAACATTGGACCTCATTAACTCAAACGTGATAATAGTGCACATAGATGTGGATCATACTTATCTAACTGGCTGAACCTTAATTTCGATAAGGCGATAAAGATGATCACAACATAAGCGCCCTTTAATCTCCTCGACCATATATTGCCATCATAAAGCCTACAATTTGGATAAGACATGGCTAATGAGTGCGATTCTTGTATCTAATTTCTCTTAGTCCACATAGTTCTGGTCATGGATAGGTCTATCTTTGGCCTTGTATGCCCCCTTTCTTAAGTGAAGCAAGCCAGGTCATATTATGCATAAAGTAGATAAAAACTTGTAAGTGTGCTTTTGGGTATAGAACATGTCTATCTATACTCTGTTTAATTATTTCACCATTAAAATCGTAACATTCTACTCCCTCTGTCCCATATTAGCTCCAGCCTCCAAATAACCCTTTCCGCTTCTATGTTTAGGTTATTTTATTTTATTTCAATTTGATGAATAATATGTTATTTGTATAGCAAAAGTTGTGGGAGATTTGGTTTTGATGATCTCAAATGAAACTGTATTGAATTGGCCACATTAGTACCTCAAATGATAATTGAAGGCCATTTTTTAACTACGCTGCTCGATCACTGTTGATTATGCTAGGGCAAATACAATTGCTGTTTACAATATCACAGATAATTTTTACAGTTATACTCCCTAGTTTCCACATTAATGTTTGAATTTAGTTTTCTAAAAGTGAAAAAAATCGTCTTATCAAGAACAACATCGGACCATAATTACTGTGGGATGGAGTATTTTTTGGCATGAGATCATTTTGCTGTTACATGACTCAAGTAAGCTACCTAGCTAGTTTGCCTAACCATCTTTTTCATGTAACAATGCGGGTTCAAAATGAACTATCAGCAATTAATACATATCACATCTCGTACATAGGTAGCTTGGTTTTTGTGTAATGGGGGGGCTGGATTTTCCTTCGTTTGGGAAATAAGTCGACGCAGGCCATACACCCAGGCCCCCAAGGAATGCCTGCATTTGGACAGACGACGCTAAACCAGTACGTTCGCTGCATACACAATAGTGTATGGTACCCCTACCAGCCAACAAAATCTCTAGCTTTCTATACTTATGATAGCTAACAAATTATTTGAATAAAAAACAATGTTACAAAGGGATTTACAAAAGTGATGGCTACATAAATATGGCCAAGAGAATTCAATGCGAGTAGTACCACATCTCCCATGTCTGGGGCCCTTGTGAAATGTGAATTACGACGTCCACATATATCTAGGTGGTATATGGACATTGTCGTTCATTAGAGCAGCAGAAATTACTGAAGATTAATGAAATACACTTTAATTACCAGAAGAAAAAAGTTAAAATGCACCCTGGCTCACCTATGTAGAAGTGGAATGAGATCCGATTGCACGCGTTAATCCATGGAACGGGCGGGTGATCCAAACCTGCCTCGCTTCTGTATTAATGTGCACCGTCTGATCAAAATCCAACAATCCCGGCGCTCCAATTCGGGGCTGCATACTAATGGGACTCTCAATAAAAAACTTCATGGTACCACAGTATATCCAAAGTCCATGTTCTTATTTGGATGTATCAAAATCGCCGCATATGTAGAGATGTGGTCTGGCACACTCTTGTCCATAAAACTGCAAAAATAAGGACGAGGCATGGGGCCCTGCCAAGGCTGGACACTTTCATCTAGTTGGCCCCGGCTATGGTCCCTCATATTTCCCTACACCTCTTCGACAGCTACTCCCCACTTTGGCCCTTCTCCACCCTATTATTGATCTCTCTCTCTCTGGGCACTGCTCCCCCTTCCCAGACCCACCCTCCCACAGTGTCCCTTTCCCTCTCTCTCTCTCTCTAGCATGTTGGAAGGGAAGAGAGGGGAGTGATTTACAAGGCATGTACGTAGCACTGCTAGGGATCGTAGAAATAAGAGAAGGATAAGGATGTGAGATGGGAAGATAGTTAGGGTTTTGTTTTTCCTTAGGTTGGTGCTACATGGTGTTCAGCCGGGCACCCTGGGATATTTGTTAGTTCATTCATGAGCTACAGCTTCTAGGCATTTGGCATTTAATACACACCATTAAATAAAGTGAAGATTCTTCTACAAACATGCGGTACTGATAGATCATCCTTTTTTTTGAATGACAGTGAAATAAGGTTGGTCGTAGAGAATGACAACGAGTGATACTACATTGTCATGACTGTGTCAACTCATCCTGCATGTCTCAGAAGTAGGGAAATTCCTATCACAGCAGGCATAGATCTCTACTCTATTTAACCTAACGATATTTCTTTTACTCTCTTTATCCCATATTATTGTCCGGATTGGAAATCCAAAATGAAACTGAAGTTAATGCGGAGGTTTTTCCAGGCCAATGAGCCCTGATTGCCATATTGCCTAGGTTTTTTGGGGTACCCCCATATAACCTGGTTTGGGGACCTACTCTTCCCATTTTGCCCTCCTGAACCCTAACCCTAAACCCCAACCTCAATTTTCAGGTTTTACACTTCAGCGAATCATATTTTCTTCATTTTTGATCTATTTTGCCCATTTTTCATTCTTTTTATTTTTACTGCTCTTTCTTCTAATGATGACATCGTAAGGATATTGAGATAATATCTAATAAAATAAATTTTTTTTTACGATAAATAGTATTGGATATCTTAACATAGTTAGGCTATTATCATGAGAAGAAAGAGGATGGAAAATAAAGAAGAACGTAAAAAAATGAGTGAAAACGGATAAAAAATATGAGAGATATAAATTGTTAAAGTATGTTCCCAAAAAGTAAGCGATTACACGATAGTAGTGCTACAAGATAATAGTTCTATCGTGTAATCGATGACACGATACAAGTGTACACTATAGCACTCGATTATCGCCCATTTTTTTGACATACTTTAACAATTCATATATCTCTTATTTCTTATCCGTTTTCACTCATTTTTTCCGTTCTTTTTTATTTTTCCTCATCTTTCTTATCATGATGATAACCTAACTATGTTGAGATGCTGCATGTTATTTATTATGATTTTTTTATTTTATTAGATATTATCTCAAGATCATTAAGATATGATAATTATAAGAAAGAACAGTAAAAATAAAAAAGAACGAAAAAATAATGGGCAAAAACGAATAAAAAATGACAGGGATATGATTCGTTGAAGTATGTTCCAAAAAAATGGGTGATTTTGTGTAGTCGCCAATTTTTTGAGACATATTTTAACGATTCGTATCTTTCTTATTTCTTATCTGTTTTCACCTATTCTTTTTGTTTTCTTCTTTATTTTTTCTCATATTTCTTCTCATGATGATAGCTTAACTATGTTGAGACAACTGCATGCTATTTATCATAAATTTTTTATATTTATTGGATATTATCTCAAGATCCTTAGAATATTAGGATATGATCATTAGAAGAAAGAACTAAAAAAATAAAAAAAGAAAAAAAATGGATGAAAATTGATTAGAATGAAAGAAATATGATTTGTTGAAGTATGCACCAAAAAAATGGGTGATTGCACGATACTAGTCTTGACACGATAGACAAGACTATCTTATACACGATGACATGTTGACACGATAGACAAGGCTATCCTATACACGATGACATGATAGACATGGGTATCATGTCATCTATTATACAAGTAATTGCTCATTTTTTGGAACATACTTTAACAATTCATGATATCTATTTCATTTCTTATCTATTTTCACTCATTCTTTTTGTGTTCTTCTTTATTTTTTCTCTACTTTTTTTTTTCATGATGATAGCCTAATTATGTTGAGACATAATATACTATTTATCATAGATTTTTTTTATATTTTATTAGATATTATTTCAAGATTCTTATGATATCATCATTAGAAGAAAGAGCATAACAAAAAAATAGACACAAATAGATCAAAAAATGAAGGAAATATGATTTGTTGAAGTGTGAAACCTGATATGGAAAAATGAAGTTGGGGTTTAGGGTTTAGGAAGACAAAATGGGAAGACCAGGTCCCTAAATATCACGCCCCGAATTTCAAAACCCCATTTAGAGCGTGGAAGCACTATTCCCAATAATGGTCAAAAGGTCTAGAATCCGGGACGCGACCAAATACTCGATCACACCTCGTTCCCATTCCAGAATGCTAAACAAATATCCATTTACAAAAATCTTAAATAATAAAACTTCGAGTTTAACTAAGTTATTATAATAATTAAAACTCAACAAAATCCAGAAAATTCAACAAAGCTTAGCACAAAGGCTAAAAGGTTCTCCAAAAATAAAATGTCAAAACAACATAAAATTAATAAATCCACTTTCGTCCACTTTCCACCATCGAGCTCCATCGCAAGTACCTTCTTAGTTCTTTTCCGCTTTGATTTCTGCATCGAGAGATGCATGAGTCTTTCGAAAGAAATACCTAGTATGAGACAAAAAAATCCACAACAAAATAATAACAATAGGAATACTGATAATAGGATATAGAGAATTAAAGACACAATATCAATGTCAGGATGAGCAAAAACAGAGTTTACTTACCTGAATCATAATCATCATCAAGGACCATCAACGGTCAAGAATAAATATGCATTAACTCAGATCCCAAACATACAGTGCGTCGAGAGGAAATAATAATGAATACTGACTCCAAACATACAGAGTGTCGGAGATAACAATTTCTACTCTCTGTTCAGTCCACTTCCCCTATGGACATCAATTACCAGAACATTCTAGAGGTTCTATAGAGGAACCCGGCCATGCGTCTAGGGATGCTGGCCCCATCGGTGCTTACGGCCACAATGGGCGGAGACTGCAGACCTTCCGTAATATCATACAGTCTAAAGCGCATGCGTTGCCGTCATCGACTGAACTACAGAGGTTCATCATAAAATCTGAGATCTCGCAAGATCTAGCAATGGCTCGTGAGCATACTATGATTCCATTCTAAGAGCGTTCATCAAAACTCTTAATGGAGAAGCAATTTACATAGAACTGAATCAATCTAGAATTAACAAAGGGTTCTCTCATCTGGAGACCCAGACCATAATCTTTAAAAAATAGACTCTCAAAGGAGTACACTGGATTTCTCAATATCTCAATGGAAATTAACTCATATAAGAGTTATCAAAGAATTCTCAATGTTCAATCACAGGATGACTCAAAACTGAGACTTATCAGGAATGACTCATTAAACGCCTTCACCATGCATAGCCCTAGTTAAGACCATCCACAGAATCAAACGACAGTACGATTAATATGCCACAAACAACAAGATGATAAGGCTCAAGAAGATAGACCCTATCCAAGAACTTCATGGACACAAAGCTGATTTATGAGACTCAAGACACGTAGTGCACTGCACCACCAAGGAAGAACTTGACTCTTAGTCAACCTTTTCTTGAATTACCATTCCTATATTCACTGACAACCCAATTTTACAGTACCGTATGAGGTTAATAATTATCAAAATAATCAGGTCTTATAGTCTTAATAGATATTAGTGCATTAAACCTCCCAGACAGTGTACTGTTGTATACAACACAACCCACTTCCTACGATTACTACGATATGTACAATACTTGTCCTGAAATTTTTATAGCAGATAGCCCTCTCTCTCTCTAGTTTGTAACAGTTTTGACGGAATATTTTTATGAATTTCCTATAATTAGTTATGAATTTTTCATTATAGCTTATCGGTGTAGAACCAGTTCTGGCCGAGAGCAACACCCCTAATCTGATTTGATTAACTACTAATAGTTATTTACTTTACTGCTTAAAACTAACTCCCTGACATCATAACACACCTTCTTAAGAGTTTTACTGATCCCAATTGCGTCTATAATTAAGTAATTTACTATATGTACTCTTTCATACAAATCAGCCTGCACATGTATTTTCCCTTAGTTACCACCTTAACTAAAAGAGATGACTATTCACAGACATTGAGACCAATTAGCCATGAACTGACATGAATAAAGATGACTCCTTGAATTACCAGTAGGTTATGATGCATGATTCTCCAAAATTCAAAGGCAATGCTTCACATATGACTTGATATTAAGAGCACTTACATGAAATAGAACCAAATCATCATATACACAAGGTAAATTGAGTAAGAAAAGTGTCAACTTTTTGTGCACAGAACATAGAACGAGATACAACAATCATGAAGCAATGTCCATTCAAGGATCAAAGCCGATGGGGATGTCTCCTATGGTCTAGCATGTGAAGAATTAAGATACAATAATTATATGGAGACGATTATCGACTCCCATGACTTACCAATCGGTGATTCATCAAATGAACAACACCATAACAATATGACCAGCAATATTATCAAACCATTACTCATAATCCACGTGACATACTAGTCATAGGCTTTGTTTGGTTAGCACTTATAGGAGTAGGAAATCCAAATTCTTTAGATGAATCTAGGTTTAAGAAAAGTGGTGTTTGGTTGGCCAAAATCAACTTCATTTGATAAATTTAGGTCATAGTGGCAAAAACTATAATTTTCAAAAGAAGACAAAGGTATTTGATAACAAAAAAACCTCATCATTATGGGAAATCGTATTTTTTTTTAACAATTACCCTTGTCATTTTTTAGCATTTATACCAAATGCCATCAAGAGAAGTTATAAGGTATTCTTTTGGGAAATCTCCTCTATTTCCCAAAAGAGGAATCCAGCTTCTTTTAAGCCTACCAAACAGGACCATAGTATACTAAAATTCAAGATAAGAAGTTGTAGGGAAAAAGAAGTCATCCTACTTCTTATGAATTCGGTATCTCCTTACGAGAGTGACTCTTCCACAACGCACCATGCTTTGGCCTCTTCGAATCACCACCACTTCAACCACCAAAGAGAGAGGGATGGCTGCTGGCTGAAGGGAAAAGAGAAGGGCGAGCCACTCCACTAAGGCATGACTCCCAAGTCCTCCAAAAGAGATGCCGGTCTCTCAATTGGTGAGTTTATATAGTTGGTTGTCTTCTCCACCAGGTATAATCTCCACCCTTGAACCCTTCTTCATCCAACGATCACAAAAGGTCTAGCAATAAGGATCCCCTAATGCCAAGACGTGCTCCACTAATATCTCCTAATTAGTTAGGGTTTCCCAATTAACTAAGGATTCAAAATCTCTTAGTGGGTTATCCTAACCATTACAATCTCCCACCATTGATTGCTATTCAATCCAAGGCCATAATTTAACTTCATAAGGAAAGGATCCACATCAGGGACATGGTCAAACTTCAGTCCCAAATCAGTTTTAATCCTTCTAGTTAGGGAATTAGGTGAATTAAATTAGTTTCCAAAATTAACCAAGTAACCACCTCTAATTGAATTAAAAAATTTAGCATGATCTCCATACTTGCCAAGTCATGCCATTAATTGGATTAACCATCCCAATTCCACCTTAATTGACGTCCCATAATTATCTTACTAATTGCCTTAATTTCCCTTAATTAAAAATTTCCCCAAAAAATAAACTAATTTAAACCGGATTTGGAATAATTTCAAAATTCCCACTTCTCCTTGGTTTGATCCCTTGCCAAAACCAATCAAATCACGTCTCATCACACACGTGCACATGCTCCCAGGCATGTGCCCTCGCGGCTCTGGGACCTGCACTTCACTTGCGCCCAGTGGTCCTGTTGTGTTCCCGCAGGGAACACGAACGAAATCAAACGCCATAGTGAAAAAGGGGAAGAGAAAGGAGAAACCTAGAAAGAAAAGACAGCTTTGTTATTCCATAACTATAAAGTAAGAAGGAGACCCTCTTATAAAGAGGACTCTAGATGACATCATGTCGTCATTATGATGACATGATGGGTCATGATTACAGCCCGTTACATCTAATCAGGCCCTTATTACAATAATTCATAAAAGGAAATGACTCCTAATAATTGAATACTGCCTAAAATAGGATGATGCGTCATGGGTGTGTGATGTTCACAACACTCCACCACGCTTCCGCTAACGCCTTGTCCTCAAGGCGACCAAGTAGCAAAGCGCTCTACGCTGGCATGAGACACGATCCAAATGTTGAACTAGCTGTAGTTCCATGTTGAGATGCAGCAGAGCGAAGTGGTGGAAAGAGTATGCGGTGAGAAGATGTGAGGTGGCCAATTGCGAAGAGATGGTGGAAGGTGAGGTTGTAGCCACAGCGGCTTCAACGGACGCGGGAACGGGTAGCTGAGAGAGGAGAAGACTTGTCGGCCAGCGTGCCGATGTCGCGCCCAGCAGTAATCTCGTTGACGACGCACTTCACGGTCTTGTGAGGGACGAGGTCGTCGACAGTGGCGAGAGGCTGAGAGGAGGTGAGAATGTGGATGAAGCACACGTAACCTCTGGTCAGTACACCAGTGGTCTGACAGAGGTTCGAGGTGGCAGTGAGGGACCTGGAGGGCTCGTGAGGCTGGTGGCGGAGGCCGTGGCAAACCCGGTGGAGCAGATTGAGGCAGATAGAGGCAGGGGTAGGAGCAGGGACGCCATGGCAGCGGCCCTCGTCGTGGGTGTACCTGTCAGTGGAGAAAACGAATCTGGTGGTGGTCACGTCGCCCTTGAGGGACTGGATAGAGAACCCCAATTGAACGGCGACATTGTTGAAAGAATGCGAGGCAGTGGCGGCAGAGACGTGGCGAATGACAGCTTCGGCAGCAGAAGGGTTGTTGCTGTTTGGGAGTGACTGGAAGATGGCGAAGCAGAGCTTGGTCACGAATGGTGGTGGTAGAGGGCTGTTTGTGTCCTCTTCTCCGGCGCGGTCGGTGGCATCGGCTCCAAAAGTTGGAGCCTTGGTCTCGTGGGCAGGTCGTGTGGGTGGTGCGGTGGAAGAGCAGACACGGCCGACAGAGGAGGGGCTAGGGAGGCGGTCGGCGTGGCCGTCCGAAACTCCAGAAGCGGTAATGGCATCAAAGATGGGAATGGTGGCATCGGTTCGGTCGAGGCCAAGTTGGGCAGGGCCGAGGTGGCAGCCGCCCATGGACCGACTGGTCTTGAGGAAGACAGTGCCAAATACAGAATCAGAGCCGCCGGTGAAGACTGAAGGAGGAGACAGGACTGTGAACGGCTTGGAGGGAACGACGGAGGGTCTGGAGGTGGAGAAAGGCTCCGCCTTGTAGGTAAAGGCGAGCTTTTCCGGCGTCATTCTTGAAGTGGTTGATCCAGCGAAGGTTGGAGAGGCAACGATCTCCTCGCGGGCGGCCTTGCCGATGGCGCCATGGGCGGCGCGAACTGGCCGCGACGGATGTCTCCCCGTTACTACCAGTTCCGTGGTGTGTCGGAAGCGCAGGGCCTTGCCAGCGGCGGAGCAGCGGCCGACGTCGACGGTCGGGTAGCGGTCTGGACCGAACGACTCGAGCGAAAAGGAGCGAATCAGAAATTGGGCGAAGCAGAAAGGCTGGCGCTTGCCGGCCCAGTTGGGGTCCTTGCCGACGCGGACGTCGAGGAGGTGCGCGGGGCGGAGGCGCGTCCCGGTTTCGGTACTGTAGAGGGCAGTGCCGGCGTGGAAGGGAAATTTGATGAAGGGGATGGAAATGGCGTCAGCTTTGAGGAGGCACATGCCGGAAAAATCCCATCTTTTTGGGGGGGACGAGGAGCCGCCAGACGGGCTCTCGGTGCAAGGGAGGATGCGGCGGAGGCGGCGCTCCTCGAGGGCAGTGACGCCGTCAGAGAGGATGAGCTTGGTAAAATCCAAGCTGTTGGCAGAGAAGAAGGGAGCGGTTCGAAGGCAGAGGGCCCTGTTCGGCTGGGCGAGAAAGTGGGGGGCGGTGGCAAAGAAATCGAGGCCGGTGACGAAGCCGTTGACGTTGATGGCCGCGAAGAGGAGGGCGCCGGTTGCCTGCATCTGGTAGAGGTGCTTGACTCTAGTGGTGGTCTCCTCAAAGACACCCACAAGGCGGTCCTTGATCTTGTGAAAACGCTTGGGGTCGGTCGTGAAGCCATCGCGGATGATGCTGAGGACGATCTGGAACTCGGTGTTGTCGGTGGAATCGGTGGAAGCAGGATCGGGGACCTTGCCGATCTTCTCGAACGCGATCTCTGCCTTGACTCCTTCGTGGATGAGCAGCGTCGCCTCAGGGAAATGACCCTCCTTCATGAACCTTCCGGCGAGGGCAGCGAAGAAGGCGAGGACATGGAAGATGAAGTGGCGCTCGTCGGGAGTGAGGGAATCCCAGTGGCGGCCATCCTGGGAGAGGTCGACCTCCTTGGCGGTCCAAAAGGAGGCATCGGCCTTCTGGTCCATTTCCCAGATCTCCGGGTATCGGATTGGGAACATGCAGAACCGGTCAATCAAAGAATTTCGGGAAAACTTGGAGGAAAGATTAGGAATTTTTGGGGGAAATTTGGCACGGTCTCGGGACGGCGGTAGAGAGCTCGACTTCGCCAGAAAGACGTCCACGAGGGCCATGGACGGCTGCCTACGAGGCGGCATTTCCGGTGCAGATCGTGACCGCTCTGATACCAATGTTGTGTTCCCGCAGGGAACACGAACGAAATCAAACGCCATAGTGAAAAAGGGGAAGAGAAAGGAGAAACCTAGAAAGAAAAGACAGCTTTGTTATTCCATAACTATAAAGTAAGAAGGAGACCCTCTTATAAAGAGGACTCTAGATGACATCATGTCGTCATTATGATGACATGATGGGTCATGATTACAGCCCGTTACATCTAATCAGGCCCTTATTATAATAATTCATAAAAGGAAATGACTTCTAATAATTGAATACTGCCTAAAATAGGATGATGCGTCATGGGTGTGTGACGTTCACAACAGGTCCCTGGCGTCCAACACATCCGGTGACCAAAGCTTCTCCGACTTCTAGTGCGCGCGTAAAATTTACCAAAAATAAATTCCCAAGCTACGAAGGTCCAACTTACAGCATCAAAATAATTTATACAAGTCCCAACACTTTGTACACGCACCCTGGCGCATCAAGTGCACACAGACCCTGGTGCTAGGCTAGCCTCAGCATCAGGTTGGGCCCAGCGCCAGGGCTAGTCCTCACGCCTTGGTAAACTGCCTAATCTGGTTTAATGGTTCCACACTTTCATAAGCATCACAATAATAATGCAACACACCAGATTATAAGATTCCGTAAAAGAATCAAACAGGCAGCAAAACTTTCCTATTTTAGAATAGTTTCCTAAAATAGCAGTTTTGGTAAACTTATCGAATTTTCAGGTGTTACACTAAACCTGGTTGTATGGCATGAGCCCAAAAAAATTAGGTAATGTGGCAATATGGGCATTGGCCAGGTAATATGGAAAGGAGACATTTGGGATCATGTAGGATTCACATATATTTATGAATCAAGTAGTAACATAATTGGTAAAAAAAAAATTACTTGGTTCATATTATGGGGTGGGCCTTGTATGCACATGAGATCCAGTACTCTAAGCGGTTGTTTGCCTTGCCCTTCTAATCAGGTCCTATGGACTCAGACAACCCTTACTATTAAAAAACACGGTAAATTTGAATTTCATGATACTTCAATGATAATGTAGAGTCAATTTTATGAGTCACAACACTATACTATCCAAATGGTAAATTTTTTGTATCCTCTCCCTTATTTCTATGATTTACACTCTTTCTCGGCTGCTTGCTTAAGCCTCCCTAAGAAATACGGGGGGGAGTTCTTAGACCATGTTAGCAAGGTGCCCCCTCCAAAAAAAAGTGGCCAATCACCTGGTCACATATTTTACATGTCCATCAGTTTAAAGTTTCCAAAACGTATTATTCCCTCCATTCCAAAATACTGTGTACATTTAAGAAAATTTCTATTTTTTATTAGACCATAAAACCCACAAGGAATTCACATGACTTTTTCTCCCTTATATCCTGTCCAACTCATATGATCGTTCATGAACAAAATTTTAGTCAATCCTTCCAAATTTCATCTAATTTTGGAAAGAGGAAGTCACGTGATTTGACAAAATGTACACAGTATTTTAGAATAATAATATTTTTAAATGTATATAGTATTTTAGAACGAAGAAAATATTAATTATCAATGTACATGTATAAATATACGCCATATTCATTATGATAATGCTTGCGGCCTTAGCTCCTGTTGGAATGTAATAACAAATTTAAAATATTTGAACCTCGAAATGTGTGGGATTGGATGCCACTTGGTAATTGGTATGATTCCAAACCTGATGAATGATGATGCTTGTCTCGGAAGAGGCCCCTTATGTAAGCTAGGGAAATGGGTCCAATCTGATCCTAAATTCAGGTTTTTTTCTTAAATACTCC
>CM077502.1:8832280-8925184 GCA_039654745.1 Houttuynia cordata | reverse complement strand
GGGCCTAACTTATAAGGCCAACCTTGGACCTTATATACCATCCACAACCCATCTTTGGTGTGGATGTGGGACTATTCATCCTTCACCCAATTCACTCATTCATCTCATAGTAAGTGGGTTTTAAACATGGATTAGTTTTCTCTCTTTAATACCCAATTGTGGGTTATAACTAACACCCACTTCTAACAATCCCCCACATGAATGAGAATTGGCTGGATAATTATGCAAAAACTATGCAGAAAACTTGTAAAAGCAAATATTGAGAAGATCATGCATGGGGGAGAGGTAGCTTTCAGCTTTGAACCTTCCCTTGTGAAGACTATCGGGTTTACTGGCTAATCAGTGAACGTGATGTCTTGAACTGTTCAGCCGTTTGTGTAAACCAAGACAATAGAAGTCACACAATCACTTCTCAGACACATTGTGGTTCTCATAACTTTGTTCATTTTGGCCCCGAACAAACCTGGTTTTCATGAGTGCTCTAGAAGATTTAGCCTTAAAATCATCATAGAAGTGGCCCCTTCCCACTCATATAGGTGATTCTCATTAGGAGCATCCTGCAATACCCCACTTGAACTAAGTCAAGCTATGAGAACCATTAAAAGCAAAGCTTATCCTGATTCATTCAGCAGGCATTACTATCTCATCATAGGAATGGGAACGAGATTTTATCTCCATAGTGATTCCCCTTGAATCCCCCACAATTCGGTTGTCCCTTTTGAACCTAGATCTTGGGATCTCCAGTCAACTAGGTTGGGTTGCCATTATGGTGATTCTTAATGTATAGGCTTCAAGCCTATTCCCCTCGATGAATTGCTCACTTGTTCTTTGGTCAAACCCTTTGTAAGCGGATCCGCAATATTTTCTTTTGACCGAACATACTCAATGGAAATTATTCCACTAGAGAGCAATTGTTTTATGGTATTATGCCTCCGACGTATATGTCGAGACTTACCATTATACAAGTTACTTTGTGCTCTTCCTATAGCAGATTGACTATCACAATAGATACATATAGGTGGCATAGGTTTCCCCCACATTGGAATATCTTCTAAAAAATGACGAAGCCACTCAGCTTCTTCGCCTGCTTTATCAAGTGCAATGAATTCTGATTCCATGGTGGATCTTGCAATGCACGTTTGTTTAGAAGATTTCCAAGACACTGCTGCACCTCCAATAGTAAAGACATATCCACTTGTGGATTTGGAGTCTCTTATATCAGATATCCAATTTGCATCACAGTACCCCTCTAGTACTGCTGGATATCTCGTATAGTGCAGTCCATAGTCCAAGGTATATCTTAGATATCTAAGAACCCTGACTAGAGCCTTCCAGTGGTTTTCCCCTGGATTGCTATTATATCTACTCAGTTTACTGACTGAGTATGCAATGTCCGGTCTCGTACAATTCATGAGGTACATGAGACTTCCAATAATTTGAGACTATTGGAGTTGTGATATGCTCTCACCCGTGTTTTTGCTTAAATGCAATGTCACATCCACAGGTGTTCTCGCTTGACGATTATCATTCTTATTAAATTTGTCTAGGATTTTTGTAATGTAATGAGATTGAGATAATACATATCCATCAGATGTTCTAGTGATTTTCATCCTTAGTATAACATATGTAACACCCATATCCTTCATGTCAAACTGTTTGTTTAACATCCTCTTAGTAGCTTTAATGATATTATCATTGCTACCAATAATGAGCATATCATCCACATATAAGCATACAATAACATAGCCTTCAGGTCTAGCTTTGACATAAACACATTTATCACATTCATTGATTTTGAATCCATTTGACATCATCATTTTGTCAAATTTTTCATGCCATTGCTTAGGTGCTTGTTTAAGCCCATAGAGTGACTTAACAAGTTTGCACACTTTGTTTTCTTGACCCGGTACAACAAACCCTTCAGGTTGTTCCATATATATTTCCTCATTCAAGTCACCATTCAAGAATGCTGTTTTTACATCCATTTGATGTATTTCAAGATTATACAAAGCAGCCATAGCAATTAACATCCTAATGGAAGTTATTCTTATGACTGGTGAGTATGTATCAAAATAATCTTGACCTTCCTTTTACTTGTATCCTTTGATAATAAGTCTTGCTTTATATTTGTCAATTGATCCATCAGCCTTCATCTTCCTCTTGAAGATCCACTTGTATCCGAGAGGTTTACTACCTGGTGGTAGATCTACCAACTCCCAAGTGTGATTTTGCATAATGGATTCAATTTCACTATTTACAGCCTCCTTCCAATATTGTGCTTCAGGAGAGGATATGGCTTCCTTAAAGCTTTGAGGCTCATTTTCTAACAAATAAGTTAGAAAATCTGGACCAAAGGATTTTGATGTTCTAGCACGTTTACTACGTCTAGGTTCATCATCTTCTCCCTTTTGGTCATCACTAGTGTCTTTTGTAACATCCAAAGTTCTTTGAATGGAACTTTCCTTTTGTGTTTCCCACTTGTTCTGAGGTAACCCAGAACTTATTAACATGGCATTCATCATTTCTTTTAAAGTTCTATTTTCCTGTTCAGCAACTCCATTTTGCTGTGGTGAATAAGGTGCCGTTGTTTGGTGTATAATACCATGTTATGAATAGAATTCACCAAAAGGTGATTCATATTCCCCACCTCTATCACTTCTTAGAACTTGTATTTTCTTGCCAAGTTGATTCTCAACCTCTGTTTTATATAACATAAACATGTTTATTGTCTTATCTTTACTTCTCAGCAAGTATACATAACAATAAGAACAATCATCCATGAATAGAACATAATATTTCAACCATCCATAGTGGGATTAACATGCAATTCAAAACCATTGCTACATATCACACGACAAGGAATGATAATTTGTTTCAATTTCATGAAAAGGCTATCTGTTGAAGTTAGATTGCTTACATATATCACATTCCATGCATATCAATATCACACCAAGGAACAATTTTAAATATTTCATGTCATGCTTGTTCCCTATCTTAACATGCCACTTTTTCCTTCAAGTGTATTAAATCAAGCCTTTTTATACTTTAAACTCATACCAAGTAAAGGACCCAAAACTGGGAAACAGAACGTAGGAGTTCCACTTACTTGGACTGGAGTTTGATACACTGAACCGGGCCGTTTGGAATAAATTGAACCCAATCTTTATAATTTGAACCAGATGTCAAAAACTATTAAACTGGATCGGCGTTCTTCTCCAACAGCACGATGGCCGTTCTTAGTGAAACGATGCCTTCGCCCGGATCCCACGGGGCCATGGTTCACTGCACGACTTGGAACGGGCGAGCAAGCAAATGCGATCTGAGACTCGACCCAACGAGGCTCGGTTCAGTCATCCACGCTACATTAATACCCCCACTCGGGTTACAAGCTGGCTCTGCTCAGCTTGGCTTTCTTATTTATTATGTAGCCGAACCAGACCATCTAGTGCCTGAACCGGACCATCATCTTCCCCAAACAGAGGTTGTTGGGTTTCTGAAACAACGCACAGAGGGGTGCGTCCCTTGCCTCTCCGACGCGCACACCCCCTCGCCGCTCCGGCAATCGGTGAGGACGATGACGAGGAGAGTACCAACGGCAGAGGAGGACTGCTCGCGGTGAATCCGCTCCGCTCGTCGAGAACCCCGTTCAGCACCGGCGACTCGACCACTTCGTGGAGGCGCAGATCATGGAGGCGATCGGCGTAGCGGTTGGGTTGCGACTCCGATGGCTTTGATCACGTCGGCGGTGGTGGCCTTGACAGGGTCCCCATGGCCCTGTCATCCTCTTTCTGAAAACAGAGGTGCCTCTGCTCTGTTTCAAAGCCCAAACCATAAAATTAATCATTTGGGATAAGCTTCTCGTGATTCCACCAAGGGCGGCAACGAGACGACCACCATCTCGCACGCGCACTTAGGCATCGGTGGGTCAGCGAAGACTTGGCAGGAGCACCGGCAATACTATGAGCTCTGGTGGGAGCAGGGGACGGAGCGTGGGTTCGTCTGGTTCGACGATCTGCCTGGGTCTGATGTGGCCGGGACTGGGTTGGGGCTCGGGCGATGCGGAAGACTCCCTCGACGGCATTCATTTTCTCCGCCCCGGGCAACCACCCAATTGCTCTGAAGATGTCCTTCTGGAAAAGGTTCTGGCTTCAGGATCTCTGGCATCACCATGTTCGACCCCCTCGAACTGAAAGCAGCCACCACCTTTTCCTGTTCGGCTCGATCTCCACGTACAACACTTTCGTCATGTCGGCCGTGGTCTGTTTCCGGCATCTTCATCCGCCAGTAGTAGTTGACCTGTGGGACGGTGGAGCCATATTGGTCGGAGTCTCACTGTCATTCTTTTGCACAGATAGTCTTCTTCCCTCTGTCTTACTTTGTTCCTTTGCACAGAGATTTTGACCCACGGTTCCTCATTGTACAACGAGACAGAAACCACAATAGCAAAACAAAATACACAGTTACAGTAAGCAGTATACTAATTGTAATCACAGTAACAGTAACAAGATTTCTGTCTTAAGATTGTTATTAAAATTACTTAACTGCTACTGTATTAATGATGAACTGTGTGTACCTTTTTCAAAGATGATAATAAAGGAGAAGAGTTTATGATCGAATCAAGCGAAACACTTCGTCCTTAAGACAGAATTCGCCCTCCCTACGGTGCTTAGGACTCTTGGGCGTCTGCCTCCCAGGATAAGACGATCAACCACGTACTGTAGGAGCACTCCAAACAGCATGCGCAGCGAACCACAAATGTGTTATTCTTTCACAGAATGAGAAGAGGAGGAAGAAGAAGATGCAGGAAAAATCCGTACTGAAAAACCCATTTTTACAAGCTTTATAGAAATCCCGTTAAAGCCCGTTGAAAACACACCGTTTCCCGTTAAAGCCCGTTGAAACCCTTTCCCGTTAAACGGACGCGTCCGTCCGTTAACGGTCATAATAAAACGGACCCGTTTTGGTTGAACCAAAATAAATTAGAAAACCAAACCATTGAATTTATCCCGGCCGCGCGTGCGAACCGAACCGATCCGAGCCGAGCCGGCCGGCCGGACGGACGGCGGCGGCGGCGGCGCGCACGCGTGTGGGTTAGCCCACCTAGGTGCATGGGTCCAACATCTCTCTCCCCCACAAAAGTGGGGTGGCCCTTGGGCCTAACTTATAAGGCCAACCTTGGACCTTATATACCATCCACAACCCATCTTTGGTGTGGATGTGGGACTATTCATCCTTCACCCAATTCACTCATTCATCTCATAGTAAGTGGGTTTTAAACATGGGTTAGTTCTCTCTCTTTAATACCCAATTGTGGGTTATAACTAACACCCACTTCTAACACTTTACCCGTTCGTGTTGAATAGTAATCAAATAAAACCTGATACTGCAAATGAAAATTCAATTGTCCGAGGCACAGTGATGAACTGCTGACTTTGAAACAAATATTGCCACCCACTTGTGCATGGATTTTCTTCTGGCAATCTATTTAAAGATACAATGGACTAGAATGACAAGATGTGCATTTCTCCTCGTCAAATTCGAACTCAGAGAATCAGAAAACTGTTGCCTTTGGAAAGTAGATCACTTTTTGTTCTCTTGTAGATCCTTTTGAGTTTTCCCGTTCATTATATATATGGGAAGACCCAAAGGTTCATTATTTATGGAAAAAACGTAACTTTTTAAAGAAAAATGACCAAAAACGCAAGAAACTGCCGGGGGCGATCGATCGCTACCATAGGCGATCGATCGCTTTGGGCGCTACTCATTATAATCGTTTTTTTACAGTAGATACGATCGATCGCTTTTGTGTCCGATTGATCACTTAGTAATCGATCACTTTTGTTAATCAATCTGATCGATCACTTAAGTGTTTTACGAAATTTCAAGATTATAGTAGATACGATTGATCGTTTAATATTTAAACCCTTGCAAGTGCACAAGGCAATTGTACTACAATGAGTATTAGGGTTGTCGAACCTCAGGGACGGATGAATAATCTTACCAAATTAAAGTGAAAGAAAGTTGCGATTTTTAATTTAATCTAAGAAAGCAGTAAACTTTAACTAATTAAATGAATATGGAGAAGTGCCAAGGCTTCGAATTTACCACAAAATAAACCATCTTATCGTCTCTCTCTCTCTCTTTTGTATAAATTTCTAATTGTCTAACATATTCCTCTCGGACATATACTCGTCAATTCAAAATATTGTGCTCTCCTCTTGGACGTAACACATAAATCAATTAAAACATTGAACTGTGATCTATCTCTCTCGAGCATAAATCAATGAAACTTTATTAATATATAACACCTCAGTCTCCTTATGTTCCTCTCGGACACGCAAGTATTCATCGGATTGAAACTCACAAGAATTCACTCTAGCCTCTCTCGAGCGCATAGAATAAACCTCAATAAATTAACAGTGATTTTATAATAAGATTCATACACAAGGTAAAAGTAGAGATGAGAGAAAGAAAATGATACAACCAATTTATTCAGGTTTCGTCTATACCTTAGAAGCGAATTTAGCCGGTCATCGGACGAGGAAAACACTGCTAATTTGTCGGAGCTGTTATTCACTATTCACCAAAAAATATTGTTCACTGGTACTATTGCAACGACACTGTTCATCAGTTACTGTTCATCGGTTACTGTTCATCATCCCCTCCAATCAGCCTGGTACTGTAGCAAATGAATAGGTACTGTTCACAGTGCACGTTCAGTCCAAAACCGCCGCTTTTCTTCTCCTTTTTCTTCCCTTCCTCCGGCTTCTTTGCCACCGGAATCCGGCCAAATACAATGCCGGAAAGCCCCTGCTTTCCGGCGGAAAATTTCTCTGTAAAAGCTCCTCCTTCCTCCGATCGACTACTCTGTTTTTATAGGCATTTAGAACCGAGTCCGTTTCTGTTTTGGAATCCAACTCCGGCCAACTCCCAATCGAACACGTCTCTTTCGGTTCCAAAACCGAGCCGGAATCAGAGACTTTCCTAATCGAGCTCAACTCCTTCGCTTTCGCTTGAGACACCCACCGTCATCTCCTTGCCGGCTGTTTCACCACCACCAAACTTGAACCAGCGTCGCCATGAACTCCGTCGATCGCCGTCCATTGTCATCTCAAGCTGCCACCGTGCTCTGCCTCCCGCTCAATCAGGGCTCGAATAGAGCTCTATTTCTCTCTCCCATGGCCGCCGTGTATTTCTCCTCCGTCATCAAGCTCGAGACCAATTCAGGCCACCGCCAGACCCATCATTGTCGTCATTCCACTGCCGCTTAGCTCGCCGCCATCGCGCTCGAGGCCATGGCCGTCTGCTCGAGCTCCTCCGTTCGTCTGAAAGGCTCGAGCTTTGACTCGGGTCAAGTTTCTTTTTTTTTTCTTTTTACCGAACCAAACTTCATGTTTCTTCTTTTTTTTCTTTATTAAACGAAAACCCGTTGTATCGATCTCATCTATCCAATCTCATCTTGACGGTTCTTCTCTTTAGTCATGTCTCTTTCGCGTGCTATATTTCTAATGATCATAGCTTTTTGCTCAGAACTCTTGTGAATGGGCAGTGGCGTTGGAAAGCTGACTTCGTGTACTTTAACATGAAGCTTAAATAAGTCCCATCAGAGATATGCAATCAAAGTAATTAAGTTTAACCATTAGAGTCACGTTTTACCACAATTCTGCATCTTGCTCTTATTTCTTACAAAAATAAAAAACTATATTAAAGTAGTAGTAATTCTAATCAAACACTAGCATAAACATAAGTTTAAGAGATAATAAAATGCATAATTCATGTGTAGATCAACGATTGATCGCAGTCTGTACGCGATCGATCGCGTTAATCTACGCGATCGATCGGCTCATAATCTTTAAAATTAAATAGCTGTTTGATAAAAAATCAAAGGCTCTAGATGTCAAGTGCCACGTGCCACATGCGCCTCTAAAGCGCCTCAATGCGCCCATTTGCCCACGCCATGCGGGTGCGTGTGTGCACCTTTAGGTGCACCCATGAATGTGTGCACTACCAATTGGGGAGAGTCACCACACCAATAATATACATGAAGAGGAAGATTCCTTCCTCTTATATACCTTATCACACTCATGTATGTTTCTTATGTGGGACTAAAAGAAAACCACACTCTAAGGGTTTTTCTCTTTCTCTCTAAACTTAGCACATAATTAAACATTAATCCTAGTTCAATAAATCTCAAAAATTGTGGACTTAAGATGGGCCCTCAACCCATACTCAAAACCCAACAGAGCTGTGGTGCTGGCCACCCTCAGCCTGTATGTCTTGTTGGGAAGCACAGAGATCACATTGGCATTGCACTGCCCCTTCCTTGGACTGGTCTCACATGCTCCCATCTCACCGTTACTAAAATGGGAAGCCAATGAGCAATTGTACTGCCCCACTCCATTTATCAGAAGGGACTGCACCAGTAAATCAATAAACCACTTAGAGCTATTCACATAAATAATTATGTATCAAATGTCACTTAGTAGTTCTGAACTTTATTGTTGAATATTTAGATGCTACTAAAATAATTTTGAACCTGATGAGGCCTCTAAACATTAGGTGATATATGTGACAAGATTAAATTAGCATGAAAGTTGGTAATTCTTTGAATTGAGAATCTTGTTAAAAGACCTTAAGCTCATTTTCACAAGGCAATACTACCTTGTCTACTTTAAACCTGTAAGCAAACATCTCCTCCGGATTGATGGCACACTGTGAGATAGCTGCTGTTCCATCTGCCCATGGAGTTCCAAACTGCATATAGGGGCAAGATCATAATATGTTAGAGAGAGAGAGAGAGAGAGAGAGAGAGAGAGAGAGAGAGAGGCCAGAAGACCTGTCTGATGCCATGCCAATGGATGACAACTCCCTCAGTGTGGAGCTTGTTGTGAAGCTCCACAACAATGGTGTCACCAACTTTGGCACGGATAGTAGGTCCAGGGAACTGACCATTGATACCAATCACAACGTTCTCCATACAGTCCGGTTTGCCATACATGTAACCAACTTCCCATTTGAAGTGTCTGGCCTTGGAAGCCAGAGACAAGTATGGAAGAGCATAGAAGCAACATAAGATGATAATAATTAAATGCCTCATGTCCATGTTAATACTCATGAAGAAGCTCTAGGACATGGAAGCTACAGATAAAAAAAGATGGGCAGGAACAAGCAAGGAAGAAGCAGAAGAAATGGGCAGTGGCTGGTGTAGTAGCTAGGGGTAAGATTTTTATAAGGGAATTGCACCAAGGATGGGTACCTTTTTTGTGAATCTTTTGAAACCTTTGGACAGAAGCATGTGTTCTTTTTCTAAAACAGATTGTGTGTATTAAATTCCTCTTTACTCTCTTACTCAGTCAACATATTTACTACTGTATAAAACAGTACACAATGTTACCGTACATATCTAGGCCAACGCCCAATGGCTAATTGAGAACGCTCCATACATATAGATGATAGATGTGACTACATGAAAGTAGGACCTCAACAGTTACAGTAAGTTTTTCATAATCCTGATCATATTGCATTTTCCCAATTATTTGGGTAGGCGACATAGATCTTACATCTTATTTTGTGTCAATTATTTTTAAGAGATAGTAAAATTATATTTTTTTTTATTAATTTCATCTAAATTCTCTTAGGTCTCTTTCTCCCTCTTTTGACATCATTTATAGCATCCGTTCTAATCTTCTCACATAGACAACTATTGGTCTTCTTTGCATATGCCCATACCAATGCAACCTATATTCCATCAACTTCCGCCTTAAATGAGCTACTCTTAAACTGTCACGAATATATTCATTTATAATCCTATATCTCCTAGTTATCCCACTTATCCACATTAATATTCTCATTTTGACTACATTTAATTTATCTATATGACTTCTCTTTAGTGCCCAACACTCTGCACCGTAGAGTATTGCAGGCTTAATGACTATCCTATAAAATTTGCTTTTAAGCCTTTTTGGAGCACGCCTATCACACAACTTCGGAGGCTCCTCTTCACTTTACATATCCCGCATTTATCCTATGCACCACATCACTATCAATATCCCATTTTTTATGGATAATGAATCATAAGTAACGGAATTGGTCACACCTTCACACTTCTTGTCCATCTATTTTAACTAAGGTTCTACGTATAATTCTACCTTCCTTAAAAATAAATTTCATGCACTCTGTTTTAATGCTACTTATTTTGAAACCTTTTGATTATAGAGCCTTCCTCCATAATTCTAGTTTTGCATTCAAACCTACTTTACTCTTATCAATTAAAACTACATCATCTGTAAAAAGCATACACCAATGTACACTATCTTGCATATGTTTAATTAGCTCATCCATAACTAAAATGAAAAGGTAAAGACTTAAAACTGACCCTTGATGAAGACTTATTATAACAGGAAACTCTTTGGTTTCTCCCTCAATTGTTTGTATACTAGTCACAACTCCCTCATACATATCATTTATGATATCTATGTAACCTCTTATGATTCCCTTCTTCTTCTTCTTATTATTATTATTTAAAACACTCCAAATGAGCTCTCTCGATAGTATGTCGTAGCCTTTTTCTAAATCTACTATAAGTCATCAAATACTTTACATCTAGCTTCACTCACAAACTTTTTAGCATTTCTCTTAACCTTAGCATATCTTTTCTAATTCTCTTAATTTTTATATTTTTGTCATTCCTTAATTAAAAGAACTCTTTTTTCCCTTGATAACTCTTTGAACTTCCTCACAACACTTACATGTTTCTTTCTTGATGTCCATTCTCCTCCTCACTTCACCAAGTACGTCTTTTTCCACTTTTTTAATGCAATTAGGCATGTTGCCCCACATCATTGTTGATTCCTCATTTAAGTTTCAATTTCCTTCAACCCTTAATCTTTTTACAAAAGTGTTGAGCATCTCACCCTTCAAGTTCCACCACTTGATTCTAGGCTTCACTTTGTCTGGCCTTCGCTTCTTCCAGCCCTTCATGTTGACGTCCAAAATAACTAATCTATATTATAGTGTTATAAGTTCTCTGGGTATAACTTTACAATCTTTACATTTAATTCTATCATCACTTCTAAATAAGAAAAAAAATTATTTAGCTCTTGTGAGGTGCACTATTTAAAGTTACTAGATATTATTTTCTCTTCTTATACTAGCTAGGTATTTGCTATACCTAGATTATTTGCTATTACAAACTTAAGAATAGCTTCTCCCATCTCACTCATCTTCCTATCCTAATACTCTTCCTTACATGCTCATTTAAGTCGCCCCCTATAATAACATTTTCTCCGTTGGGTTCCCTTGCATTACTAAGTCTATTTCCTCACAAAATTGTTTCTTAAGGTTCTCTCTTAACCTTAATTGAAGTGCACATGTACTAATAACATTAACTACAAATTCCCCTAACATTAGTTTCACGAATATTACATTTTCTCCGTTAGGTATCCCTTGTATTATTAAGTCTATTTCCTCCCAAAATTATTTCTTAAGGTTCTTCATAATCCTACTTAAAGTGCATAAACACTAATAATATTAACTATGAATTCTCCTAAAACTAGTTTCACTAATATAATTCATTTACTAAATCTCTTCATACCTACATAATTTTCTCTCAAGTCCTTATCAACCATTATACCAAGCCCATTCTTATTTGAATCTTTACCTATATAAACTAGTTTAAAACATTTTCTCAGTTCCCTAGCCTTGTGTTTTATAAACTTAGTCATAATAAGTTTTTGTTTTTTAATGGTCATAGGAAGCTGATTTGCTATCTTATGATCTTCAATGGAATCCCAATTATCAAGAATATCTTATGATTGTAGAATTAAAACCCAAATATCTGCCAGTAGTTTTCATTTAGTCGAACACAGTTGAGACTTCAAAGTCTTTGAAGCATGTCTTCACATATGGCATCGATGCCAAGGTTACTTTTTAAGTCAATCAAAGCTTCATACAGGTAATGTATATGGGTAATGTTCTCATGTGGTTTGCATGAGTCAAGCCATCTTTATCTGTCAGATCAAGATCTAACAGTGGGTGTCAAATCACTGGGTAGGTAAGTGTGAATCATCACTGTCATTAGATCTTGATCTGATGGCTCAAGATTACTCAGGCTCATGCAAGCTATATACATATAGTGAGAGAGAGACAGATATAGAGTCCGGTTTACATGGGACTTATCTTACATGAGCCAAATCATCTCGAGCCGTCAGATTTTGATTCGACGGCGGGTGTCAAATCAATGGGTTAGTGGGTGTAAATCATCACCAACCCTTGTAGTTGTCATATTAGGATCCGACGGCTCAAGATTACCTTGCATGAGACAAGTCTTATTTATACTTTTCCCATATATATAAAAACTTCAAACGAGTATTAATAAAGTTTTGAATTCTAGTTCAAGATGACATATATGCATGCTATATGTCAGATTCTCCCTGAATTATTATCACCAAAACAAGGTTTTCCAAAATGAACTAATTTATATTAATAGCTCTGTTTGCAAAAATAGTTTTTTTTATTGAATGGTCCACAATTAAGAAAAAGGAAATATGAAATTGTGTAATCCGATTTAAGCACCCAGCCACTTAAATTGAGCCAAATGGAGCTATTAATCTGAGACATTCTTTTTGTCTAACTGGACACTACAACAAAATTAGCCTTTAACGACGGCAACAACCGTCGCTAAAGGTACTGTCGCTACAGATTTATCGCGACGGATTTGTTTCGCCGCTAGCCCGTGGTTATAAGTGGAGCCGCTAATGACATTTCGTCGGAAAAATGGCAATCTGTCGCTAATATCTTATCAACGGTTTTACCGACGGATTTGTTTGTTGAAATTGTGTTTTAGCGACGGTTTCCTGCCGTCGGTATAAATTTTGTATCGACGGTTTCGAAGACGGAGTCTAGACTCCGTTAGATACCTATTGCGACGGTTTTAGTTCATTTGTGACAGATTTTATCTGTCGGTACAGACTTCGAAAAAATAAAAAAAAATAGCAGTGCTGTGCTAAATATGGGTAACAAGCATTATTCATAAATGCAAAAGATATTCTCATATTCATATAATTACCACATTGTGCACAAACATTGTTTATTATTACAAGTTCATATATTATTACAAGTTCATATACTGAACCACCTTAGCATGATAGGGAGCAGCTCTTACACCATGCTCACACAAATATTTTGCTGTTCAACCGGTTTCTTTTCTAGTCAGCATATATATATATTATGGTTTGTCCAGATCCTACAGACAGTTCCAGAGGTTCCAAACACACTTCAAGTTGCTTTTGTGGCTCAGCAGTCATAGAAGATCCACCTATACTCCAATCTTGGGAACAGATACCATAAAGTTCATCACAAGAAACTGAAAGTAAACAAAGTGAAATAAGTACAGCAATTTAAGTCATTAGCATGGACATGGTAAGATTTTCAATTCGAAGGATAATTGACACATTTAAAAGATGCGCTAACTAAATCATGAGGACTCGCAAATTTCTGATAGGTCTTGCCGTCATTGAGCAACGGAAAAAAAAAGGTTACGGCTTAAATGCCTCTTTGAGAGGGAAGAGGGTAGGGAACCTCCTTAGGATCTCTTGCAAAGGATCCAGCTCCTTACACAAAAGAAAAACATAAAAAAAAAGCTCCTTACCCAAAAAGAGTTACTATTACACCATTAATTATACTATTAAAATGATCTGTTCAGCAGGTCTGGACATATTCTATTTCAACTTCTTCTAGCTTATTTTCAAAATTCCATAATTTTGGAGATATTCACAAAAGAACCAATTTTGTCAATGTCCTAGTACATTGTGCTCCCCACATTGTAATTTATATAGAAAAGTAAGTGAAAATTTAAGAATAAGGTCATTACTTTCTATTCAGTTGTGTGGTAGATATGTGATCTCCTTAAATTCATGGCCTCTCATGCTAAGCCTCTGAGATGTCTAAACTCACCTAAAGCTGAAATTGTTTCTTGTGACTTCTTTTCTTTTTCCAATTCTGTATTTGGCAAGACAAATTTTGCCTTCCATAGTTTCAAGGGATAGGTTTTCATGTCCCCATTTCAGCACTTGACTTTCTTTCTAAATTTTCAATGTATTTTCCTGTTTTTGCAAAGTGAATAACAAAAGAAATTAACAGTCTATTTCCAGTTTCACATAAATTTAGAACAATCTGATCATAAATTACCCACAGTTATTTCTAAGATTTTGCTTCCTATCACTTGGTCGTGACACAATACCAATAAAATAATTCATTTCTCCCTATAACCACAGAGAATGCAGAAGGTGCAGCAAAATGCAATTTTTTGGAGACAGAAAGTCAAGGAAAGAAGTTACAGAGTAACAGAGAGGCAGATGGAAAGAAGTTACCTTCTATATCATCACTATCCTGACAGACATCAAGCTCATCTTCTAAATAAGCAACTGACAACTGAACTTCCCTACAAGAAAACTCAGAACTCTCATTGGAACAACCAACGTCACTGCTTTTTCTGTTAAATATATATCATCCAAGTCACCTAAATTGAATTCTGATATTTCATTCATATCTCATTGCTCTCAAACCATAACCATCTAGTATATCACGAAAGTCCTTACTGTACGAAGACATACAGGTTGTCTTACTATGCTTCACCTGGGACATGATATGGATAAAAGTAAATTATTTATATCAAAATAAAGACGTGATCCTCATTTCACTGAATAAAAGAAAGTCATATTGACACAGAAACACTTCGAACTCACTGAGAAGCGAAGATTAGGGCGAAAAAATGAAGTCAACACAATTTTTGTTTCCTTGGACATCTGTAGTGACTTGAGAATGTCATCCCGAACATGTATTGTAGCAGAAGCAGTCGATCAGTGCCATGAGTGATACATCTGATTTTAAGAATTTTAGCTTGCTGACACAGAAACTTTCTCTCAAAACTGACAATCTCCTGAAATCACAAAAACATCAATATAAGCAGCAGATGATATAGACATACTAGGATATGCTCGTTTGTGCTTACATTACTTTCTATTACCTTCATACATTTTCTTTCCCTTACAAATAAGTCAGCATTTATGAATACAAATATTCACATCAATTCCAAATGAGGGAGCGAGCAGGCATATATAAAGCTGAGATTCAAAGTATAATGTTGGAGAGGACCTGTAGTAAGGACGAAAATCATGACCCCACTTAGAGACACAGTGGAATGCCACACTTTCAGCAAGCCTTTGAAGAGGTGCAACAAATTAGCAGCAGGGTTGAGAAGTCCACCTAAGAATTGTCTCAGGGCATACATATATTATATCATACATGTCACTCATGGCTTTATGCTCCAAGTAAATACAAAATCCAGCTGCAATTTAAAGAATGACCCAAAAGAACATGAAATGAGATGATCATAATAACCTAACCCTTTTGAACACAATGCCTTGTTCGACAATTTCGTCGAACATCTTCCGTGCACAACCCAAACCATCACATTCTGCAGGAACTGTGACTTTGAGCTTTTCCCATGTAAGCTACTGCCAGCGTTGGCAATGAAGCCGGAAAGCACTTATTGGCACTCACAGAAACAATAAATAAATAACTAAGAGAGGAATAAAGAAAAAAAGACAGTACCTTTCCGATGTTCATAATGGTGTCCGCAAAGGAAGCAATAGCCGGGTCGAGTGGGTTGGGAGAGGCGATTGGCAAAATGAGGAAGGCGAATGAGAGAGGCTTAGAGGGAAGATGAAATTCCTAAACGAGGGGGCTTGGGGAGGGTCTCGGAGGTGGTGGAGACGGAGAGGGAGGACCACGTATTCCACCTCTTCAAGCCGGACACCGACGAATCCAATGTCCACCACCTCGCCGCCTTCGTTAACATGGGATTGAGAGAGGATAGGGGTCGAGGAAAACCCTCTTACCTGGTCGCCTCCCTCCTCCTCCGCTTCCACCAACCCGTTCCCCTCCGCCCCCTTCAAGCCCTCCACTCCCTCGCCCTCGCCCACCTCTGCGTTGTCGTCTTCTTCGGCCTCCTGCTTTCCACCGCCGCCAAAGTCTGGGACACCCGCTGGTTCTGGCGGCCTCGCTCCAGTGGCTCCTCCGGTTCTTCCTCGGGGAGGGGAAGGTCGATCGAGCGAAATATGTCAGAAAGTCTGGGGATGGGATTATTTTTTTAACGACTGCTTATAATCTGTATCAAAAACAGCCGATAATGATGCTTTCTTCACGACGGTTACATTTTTGTCGTTAAAAAACCGCCGATAATGATGCTTTCTTCACGACGGTTGCATTTTTGTCATTAAAAAACCGCCGCTACTGTGTTATATAACAATAGATATCTTGCCGTTAAAATCCGATGGTAATAATCTATTTATTTCGATAGAAACGTTTTTGTCGAAAAAGGTGATCAATAGCGAAGGATTTTTATCTGTCGAAAAAAATCCGTTGTTACAGGCCATTTTTGTTGTAGTGGGACTTTATTAATATGATGATATTACTGTATAAGAAGGGAAAAAGGACTCGTGAAGTCGTTTACTAGCTAGTTTAAAGATAAAGGTTAGTTTTCTTATGAAGTCATACGAATGATTGTAAATGAGATTGTGTATTTCATAGTCTGGACCATCGTTGTTTGTCTTTCAAGCGAGCACATTCTCCCACTATCGAAAAGGTACTCATGGAATCAACATTCATCAATGGAAAGCAGAAGCATGCTTGGGAAGCATCCGAGATATTTTCACTATTTCATCTTCAACCTTCTTGACATGTCTCATGCGTCTTGCACTTCACAAGTGTGCATGTCTTTCTTGTCCCTGCAAGCTTTTACATGTTTTTGTTCCATAAAGCATGTTTGTGTTACAAATTCTGCGAGAGAACCAGTTATATGCTAAGTTTAGCAAGTGTGAATTCTGGTTGGATAAGGTTAACTTCTTGGGCCATGTCATATCGAAGGACGGAGTCTCGGTAGATCCAACGAAGGTGGAAGCGGTTCTTCATTGGGAGCAACCGAAGAGTGTGACCGAGATCAGAAGCTTTTTGGGATTGGCGGGTTATTATCGGCGATTTATCGAAGGATTCTCCAGCTTAGCCTTGCCAATGACCAAGTTAACAAGGAAGGGAGTGAAGTTCAACTGGAATGCTGACTGTGAAAAGAGCTTCCAGGAGTTGAAGAAAAGATTGACATCTGCACCGATTCTGAGACTTCCATCAGGAACCGGTGGGTTTGTCATCTATAGCGACGCATCAAAATGCGGTCTGGGTTGTGTATTAATGCAGAACGGACATGTAGTGGCGTATGCGTCAAGACAATTGAAGATCCATGAACAGAATTATCCAACTCATGACTTAGAGCTGGCAGCGGTCGTGTTTGCTCTGAAGATTTGGAGGCACTATCTCTATGGTGAGACTTTCGAGGTATTCACAGATCACAAGAGCCTGAAGTATATCTTCTCCCAGAAGGACTTAAATATGAGACAAAGGCGGTGGTTAGAGTATTTGAAGGACTATGATTTTTCCATTCATTATCACCCAGGGAAGGCGAATGTAGTCGCAGATGCACTAAGCAGAAAAACAGGAGTCATGGCACATTTGATGGTGCATGAGTGGAAAATGATGGAAGAATTGGGAAAGTATAATCTGGAATGGCCAACTACTCAGAGAATTTCTTTCCTAGGAAACATGTCAGTGAGATCAGTGATTTACGAGAAGGTGTTGGAGGCCCAGAAGAGTAAACCTCAGTTGCAGAAGTTGCTAGAGAAGCCAAATTTCACGAAAGGAACTGATGAGAGTATCTTATTCCAAGGAAGATTAGTCGTACCCAAGGATGCAGAATTGAGACAAGAACTTCTTCGAGAGGCGCATAACTCACAATATGCAATTCATCCAGGAAGTACCAAGTTATATCAGGATCTGAAGAGGAATTTCTGGTGGAACGGAATGAAGCGAGACATTGGAAAGTTTGTATACAAATGTTTAACATGCCAGCAAGTAAAGGCGGAACATCAGAGACCGGCGGGATTGTTACAGCCATTAGAGATTCCACAGTGGAAATGGGACCACATTACAATGGACTTTGTGGTGGCCTTACCAAAGACCCAAAGACGGAAGGATGCAATATGGGTGATCGTTGATCGATTATCAAAGACAGCTCATTTTCTACCAATCAGATGGAAGCAGAATCCGGAGAGTCTAGCTGAGTTGTACATCAAGGAAATAGTGAGATTGCATGGTACGCCAATATCAATAGTATCAGATCGAGATCCAAGGTTTACGTCCAGGACATGGAAAGGAATTCAGGAAGCACTGGGCACTAAACTCAGTTTTAGCACAGCTTTTCATCCACAGAGCGATGGGCAGTCAGAAAGAACCATTCAGACTTTAGAAGACATGCTCCGAGCGTGTGCTATTGACTGGAAGGGCAATTGGGATGATCATCTACCATTGATCGAATTCGCCTACAACAACAGCTATCACTCTAGCATTGGAATGGCACCGTTTGAAGCTTTATATGGAAGACCGTGCAGATCACCTACGTGCTGGACAGAGGTCGGAGAAAGCCAAGTGATGAAGTCGGAACTAGTGCAGTATTGTGCAGAAAAGGTGAAACAGATTCGACAGAAACTACAGACGGCGCAGTGCAGACAGAAGAGCTACGCTGATAATCGAAGACGAGATTTAGAGTTTCAGGAAGGAGACAACGTGTTTCTGAAGGTATCTCCGTCAAAGGGAGTTATGAGGTTTGGTAAGAAAGGGAAACTGAGCCCGAGGATTGTCGGACCGTTTGAGATCTTAGAACGGGTCGGGCCAGTTGCCTACAGATTGGCCTTACCCCCACAACTGGCGGAAGTACACAATACATTTCATGTATCGATGTTGAGGAAATATGTGCCGGATGAGTCCCATGTATTGGACTATACAACAATGGAGTTAGAAGCAGACTTGTCTTTTCCGATGAGACCAATCAAGATTTTGGACAAGAAAGAGCAGGTGTTACGAAGGAAGACTATTCCATTGGTAAAGGTTCTGTGGCAAAACCAGCACTCCGAGGAAATGACATGGGAAGCAGAAGATGAGATGAAGAAATCTTACCCTCAACTTTTTGAAGTTTGATTATCGGCATTTCGAGGACGAAATGTTCTTTTTAGGAGGGGAGGATGTAACACCCGAAAAAAAAAAAAAAAAAAAAATCGGTACGTTTTTGGAAAGTGCTATTTTAGGAAACTGGTCTAAAATAGGAAAATTTTCGTATCTGTCATGATTTTTGATCTGGTATTTCGTTTTGGCCTTGCGAAACCCTATCTTGATGATTTTTGGTCAATAAAAATTGTTTAGCCAGTTTAGGCAGGTTTTTCCGAGCGCGATGACTGGGCCTGGCGCCGTAACCTATCTGGCGCCAGGGTTTGATACACCTGACGCCAGGGCCAGTCGAGTGACAGGGCTAGGGCTAGTCACGTGTGCGGGTACACGGGTGACGGGGCCTAGCAGATGTGTTACCAGGTATAGGACTCGTGCATGGTGGAACTACTCATCACGCGTGCAAGTATAGTAACCGTTCATCTGCGATTTGTGCGATAAGACGTGTAAGATCCATTAGAGGGCCACGTGGACCCTGAGGTGGGGCGCCACCTCATGGATGACGTGGACACCTTGGACCCACGATGTGGGAGAGCAAATCGTGGGGAGGCTTTTGTTTGAAATATCATTATTGGTAATGATTGAGCTTTGAATGCAAATTAACTCATATGGTAATGATTGAGCTTTGAATGCAAATTATCTCATATAGTAATGATTGAGAGAATGAAAATTTATTAGGGGAAAGGTGTGTTAAGTTGGTAGATTGAATGCACCCCTTTTGGCATTTTGTGGATCGTGGGAGCAGTTAATGGGGGATGATTGGATTGCATGCTCTTTGGGCACCCATCTTGGCTCGTACTAATACTCCAATTAGTGATATCAAATCCAAAGGAGAGCCAATCTCGAAATTGTAATGGAATATACTCTAGCATTCTAGCTTTTTGAGGTCGAGTTACAAAATCTGCTAGGTGCCCTTGAGGATCCAGAAAATCTCATAGGTAGTCATGGCTTAAATTTTGAAGTGAGCACGTGCCTTGAATCAAGGGGAAATCTTAACAGTTTTGGACTGAATTGAGATGCACGACTGAGATCTTGGTTAAGGCTTTATGTGAAGGACGGTGGTGATCAATTTAGGAGAAGAGATCAAGGGTTGTGGGTGTGGCTCATTAAGTTGGGACTCCTATATAATCATAGCTTTGTGGGAGGTCGGCCACTCTCTTGCTCAACTCACTTGTGATTGTGTTTTGTTATTTTTCTTCTTCACTTTGTCATCTCCCTCCTCCTAAATCAGAAAGCCACTTCTCTTTTACACTTACTTTAATCGCGTGGAATCGCCGGGATAGAAGAGGAATCGCGAAGGGGAGTTCTAGCCGCGCGAGGTTGAGCACTCGGTTTGTCTTTCGTCGAGGTAGGATGCATGTTTTCCCTATTTTCTTTTCATGACTATATCATGTTTGATGCATGTTCTTGCTCTCCTATTCTTGCTGATCACGTTGATATACCTATCGAATAGTTCATTAGTAGAAAAGTTTCGATCTTTCTACAATACGAATTGTGTATGCCAATTTCTATGTCATGAATAAGAATTGCTCGTTGTGCATGGGCCTAGATGTAACCTTTTTGATGTATTCAACATGTGAGTAGTCTCTTCATGTGTCAATGGATTTGTCGTCTTGCTGTCCCAAAATTATTGTTTGCTGTCCGTCCATTAATTGTTGTCCTCTTTAGAGTATATGCTTTATCGGGTATGATTATGTGCGTGAATCATGATAGCATGGGATCGTAGGCTTGTATCAAGGAGAAATTCAAGTGGAGACGTTGTTGTCCAGAGAAAAAGGTCATAGCTTTTTGATGTTTCATTCGTCCTTTCGTGTCCCATATTAATGATCTTAAATGATGGTTGTGAGAGATAATCAAGATTTATAGTAATAGCATATATAGAATAGCCATAAACAATAAAAAGGCATAAGTTTATCTACTGGTATGGTCATATTAGTATCATCATAGGATTGTATATGGATTATAATATCATGGACATATGGGTATTAATGTGTAAGTATCACCTTATGAGAGTTAATCAAGATGGATTAGCCTCGGCCAGTATTTTCCTGCACAGACAGAGCGTAGGATAAAAATCATAACTAATTACAAGAAATTCGGAAAAATACAATTCCAGTGGCGTTGAATTCTAGACTCTTGGGGGAATATACAGTAAAAATTTCAGAGCATGTTTCGAACTGTAAAAGTTCTGGTGAGAGTCGAAAGGCGACGGTCATGTTGGGGGCAGAACAGAAATCAGAAGTAATACTAAGTATTACCTACAATTAAGTTATCTTAAACCATGGTCTACCATGATTTAATTATATCAGTAAAGAATTGGTTAGTAATGGAAGCCGTAAGAGTAATCCTCTGGACCTAAGTATTAAAATAAAGACAAGCCAAGTGGGTTAAGCATATGTGTCAAACTACCGTATTAAGTATAGTGTTTAGGGGAATCCGGTGTGGGTTGTACTCTCAACCCTAACCATCGTGACAAATTGAGTTTTCTATGGTTAGTGTTCAAATCGGAAATTTCTATCTAGGGCCTTGCACAACGAGAGTTAGCAGATTTGTGAAAATACCTTTATACCCTTGAAGCTTGGTTCAAGCCGGAAGACGAGTGTTTCAATTACTCTGTTTGAAGTCAGATTTAGATGAAGATCAAGGAGTCTTATTCTCAGTTTGAGAGGTGTCTTCCTTGAGATATTGAAATCTCAACGGTAACTCTACACGAGTCCTGTATCAATTTTATTACTTCTTTTACAGCCGATGTCGCTGTCAGATTATTTCCAGTTCTATGTAAACTGCTCAGTCCACAAGAGTGTTTAATACTCTTCAAGTGGAACTCATAGTATGCTCAAGAGCCATCGCTAGATCTTGCGAGATCTCCGATTACCTTTGAACCTCTGTAGTTCAGCCTATGATGGCAAAACGTACGTATTTAGATTACAAGATATTACGGAAGGTCTTGTGGTCTCCGCCCATTGTGCCCGTAAGCACCGATGGGGCCAGCATCCCTAGACGCGTGGCCGGGTTCCTCTGTAGAACCTCTAGGATGTTCTGGCATAGATGTCCAATTGTGAAGAGGACTGACCTGAGAGCAGAAGTTGTTAACTCCAATACTCTGTATGTTGGCGTCTATCTTGAATTGTAACTGTTCCAATGAAGTGTTCGGAATTTGATAGAGTGCTAGTCCTTGAATTCATTGATTACTATCCTTTTATTTCCTGGAAATTGATAATTGATTTACTCTGTATCATCTGGAGTCTTGGCTATTACCTATTTTGTTCGGTAGGATTCTGGCATCCTACTGGGTATTTCTTTGGAAATACTCATGCATCCTTTGATGCAGGTATCAAGAAAGAGTGAAGTGGAGTAGTTTGGGATAGCTGCTGATCTCAGAGGCCAATAAAGTTTATGCGAAGACTTGTTATTTTTATTTTCTTGTAACGAACTTGTCTATGTGGCTTTTATGCTTCAGATGTTTATTTTTGAATTTGGAGTTGTAATGTATAATCGGTATGAGCTATTTAAATCCTTATTTCAGTATTCTGTATTTAATGGATAATTGTTTAAGCAATCTGGAATGGATAGAGTTGTATCGAGTATTCGGTCAAGTCCCGGATTTCAGACCATAAATTCTTCGATGAGTTAGTGCTTCCGCGCATTATTCGAGGTTTTGAAATTCGGGGCGTGACAGATTGGTATCGGAGCCTCTCCAGAATAACTTAAACAGTTGACTGTTAAATATGGATTAGAATAACTTGGGAATAAGAATGAGAAAAACCTAGAATGAGAGCTGAATTCTAATTGTAGTTAAAGACTAATAAACCTTTTTTTTTCTTAGGAAATGGTGACAACGCGTAGTGGTCGAATGTATGAGAGGGACCAACAGGAGGCTGCACGCCTATGGCTAGACGAGTAGAAACTCCAGAACATAGGGAGTGGAACTGAGGAAGAGCCTTATCTAATCGACATAGAGGAAGAGCCAGATCTGATGGACTTCGAAGAAGACCCGGAAGAAGATCCGGAGGAGGATCCGGAAGAAGACCCAGAGGAGGATCCCGAGGAAGATCCCGAAGAAGACCCGGAGGAGGACCCTGTAGAGGAGCATGTGGTTGTAATCAACCAAGAGTTTCTGACGGTCTTAAATCATCCAGTCTACATTCGGGCGGGGAACGATCCAGATCTCTTTTATACCCTTTATCTTAGGTTTAAATCCTTAGGGTATAGATGGCCCCGCATGACGGAGTGGGAAATCGATTGGTATATGGACCATCTAGTGTTCGCACCAATGCACGTGTCTCTTGCTATTCTAGACGAGTACCTCTGAGATGCGGTGTTCAGGGACTCGATTAGGAAGTTTCTAATTTGAGTAGGATTTTGAATAACCCTGCTTTTATCAGGGATTTAGGTGTAATTGCTTTTTCAAAATTGAATAAAAGACTTCGTTTGATTTCAGTTTTTGTATGTTCCTTGTGTGTTTGTGTTCTTTGTTTGTGTTAACGTGGCGGTGTGAGTGTCACGCTAGGAGTCTTGGATTGGAGGAAGAATTAAAATGAAGCATAGTGTCAAATTCTAATTCTCCTTCTTTCCTTGACTGTAGATTTTCTGAGATGGCAACAGCGGGAGCTCGCGGCAGACGTTCTGGAACTGGACCCAATTCCCAGCAGGAGGAGGCATCAAGCCACAACCTGTCTGATGTAGTACGCGAATTAGCCAGGGAGTTGAGGAATGACCGGGGAGCTGGCAACACCCCAAACGTGAAACCGCCAACACTGGAACGATTCAAGAGAGCCGGACCGGCATTCTCGGGAGACGACAACCCCGAGAAGGCTGAGCGCTGGATTGTAGAAGTGGAACGCCTCTTTAAGGGGATGAAAGTTCCGTCTGATGAAAGAGTAGTGTTCGCGACCTATTTATTTGTGGGTGAAGCTGTCTTCTGGTGGGAGTCAGCAGAGCGAAATAACTTTGAGGCTGGACAAGATATTTCATGGGAAGAGTTCAAGGAAGTATTCAACAGGAAATACTTTCCTCCGCATGTGCAACGCAGGAAGGAGAAAGAATTTCTGGAGCTGGTTCAGGGATCAATGTCCGTACTCCAGTACGAGACAAAATTCGAGCAACTACAACGATTTGCGACGAATGCTTGCCCTACGGATCTGGTGAAGGCTAGAAGGTTTGTGGATGGTTTACGTGACGGCTTAAGGGCAAAGGTACTAGTTTCTCAACCAGCAACCGTGGCAAAGGCGGTTGAACTTGCTTCAATTTTGGAAGATGACTACAAGAGGACCCAAGAGCGGAAAGGGAACGCCAGTAAGGGTCAGGTTGGTACTGTCAAGCAATCCGGATTTAAGAGGTTCGGGAACAGCGGACGTTTTAATAACCGGCCAGCCAAGCAGCAGAGACAGCAACAACCTCCGCAAAACCGCGGAAATGGGCAGAATCGGGCGATGGTTCCTTACCGTCCGCCTCAGCGTGCAAATGGTCCAGAAACAGGAGGCAAATGCAGATTTTGTGGGCAGCAGTCTCATGCGGGGAAGCCGTGTCCGAGAGACACCCGGAGATGCTACAGCTGCAATGAAGTCGGACATATTTCTCCTCATTGCCCCAACCGCAACGCAAAGACAGGAGGGGAGACTAGCAAGAAGGGCCAAGCAAGAGTCTTCGCCTTGACCTCTGCCGAGCAGGCTCACGCTTCTGATGACGTGATTGAAGGTACTCTCCTTGTTTTGGATAGTTTGGCTAGGGTTTTGATTGACCCTGGATCTTCGAGATCCTTTATTTCTGTGATGTTTGCTGAGAGTCTAGAACGGCAACCTTCTAGACTGGAGTATGATCTTTCTATTTCTACTCCTGTCGGAGACTCAGTCGTGGCTACTGAGTATCTGAAGGAATCCTCTGTTATGATTGATGGTGTGATATTGCCTGTTGATTTGGTAGTGCTTGCAATGATTGATTTTGATATTATCCTTGGTATGGACTGGTTAGCTAAGTTTGGTGCTACGGTTGACTGTAGTAAGAAGAGAGTTCATTTTAGAATTCTAGGGAAGAGGGAACTTTTGTTCCAAGGTATTCGAGTAAGAAAAGATATTCGTATCATTTCAGCTATAAAAGTTCGGAAACTAGTAGCTAAAGGTTGTAAAGCCTTTTTAGCGACTGTGCTATCAGTCAAGAAATCTACCCCTAATATAGAGGAAATTGAGGTAGTAAACGAGTTTACCGATGTTTTTCCTGAGGAGTTGCCTGGTTTGCCACCAAAGCGGGATGTTGACTTCACGATAGACCTGATACCGGGAACTGCACCGATATCGAAGGCACCGTATCGGATGGCACCTGCCGAGTTGAAAGAATTGAAGGAGCAACTCCAGGAGTTACTGGATAAACGGTTGATTCGTCCGAGTGTGTCTCCTTGGGGAGCACCAGTTCTGTTCGTAAAGAAGAAAGATGGATCCATGCGATTATGCATTGATTATAGAATGCTGAACCAAGTGACCATAAAGAACAAGTATCCGCTACCGAGGATCGATGACTTATTTGATCAACTGCAGTCAGCGAAAGTTTTCTCGAGAATCGATTTAAGGTCAGGATATCATCAGTTGAGGATCAAAGAAGACGATATTTCTAAGACAGCATTCAGAACCAGATACGGGCACTATGAGTTTCTGGTGATGCCGTTTGGTCTGACTAATGCCCCGGCAGCATTTATGGATATGATGAATCGAATCTTCAAGGCATTGTTAGATCAGTTTGTGATCGTGTTTGTGGATGACATATTGGTCTACTCTGCAAGTCAGGAAGAACACAGAGAGCACTTGGGTCAAGTGTTACAAATTCTGCGAGAGAACCAGTTATATGCTAAGTTTAGCAAGTGTGAATTCTGGTTGGATAAGGTTAACTTCTTGGGCCATGTCATATCGAAGGACGGAGTCTCGGTAGATCCAACGAAGGTGGAAGCGGTTCTTCATTGGGAGCAACCGAAGAGTGTGACCGAGATCAGAAGCTTTTTGGGATTGGCGGGTTATTATCGGCGATTTATCGAAGGATTCTCCAGCTTAGCCTTGCCAATGACCAAGTTAACAAGGAAGGGAGTGAAGTTCAACTGGAATGCTGACTGTGAAAAGAGCTTCCAGGAGTTGAAGAAAAGATTGACATCTGCACCGATTCTGAGACTTCCATCAGGAACCGGTGGGTTTGTCATCTATAGCGACGCATCAAAATGCGGTCTGGGTTGTGTATTAATGCAGAACGGACATGTAGTGGCGTATGCGTCAAGACAATTGAAGATCCATGAACAGAATTATCCAACTCATGACTTAGAGCTGGCAGCGGTCGTGTTTGCTCTGAAGATTTGGAGGCACTATCTCTATGGTGAGACTTTCGAGGTATTCACAGATCACAAGAGCCTGAAGTATATCTTCTCCCAGAAGGACTTAAATATGAGACAAAGGCGGTGGTTAGAGTATTTGAAGGACTATGATTTTTCCATTCATTATCACCCAGGGAAGGCGAATGTAGTCGCAGATGCACTAAGCAGAAAAACAGGAGTCATGGCACATTTGATGGTGCATGAGTGGAAAATGATGGAAGAATTGGGAAAGTATAATCTGGAATGGCCAACTACTCAGAGAATTTCTTTCCTAGGAAACATGTCAGTGAGATCAGTGATTTACGAGAAGGTGTTGGAGGCCCAGAAGAGTAAACCTCAGTTGCAGAAGTTGCAAGAGAAGCCAAATTTCACGAAAGGAACTGATGAGAGTATCTTATTCCAAGGAAGATTAGTCGTACCCAAGGATGCAGAATTGAGACAAGAACTTCTTCGAGAGGCGCATAACTCACAATATGCAATTCATCCAGGAAGTACCAAGTTATATCAGGATCTGAAGAGGAATTTCTGGTGGAACGGAATGAAGCGAGACATTGGAAAGTTTGTATACAAATGTTTAACATGCCAGCAAGTAAAGGCGGAACATCAGAGACCGGCGGGATTGTTACAGCCATTAGAGATTCCACAGTGGAAATGGGACCACATTACAATGGACTTTGTGGTGGCCTTACCAAAGACCCAAAGACGGAAGGATGCAATATGGGTGATCGTTGATCGATTATCAAAGACAGCTCATTTTCTACCAATCAGATGGAAGCAGAATCCGGAGAGTCTAGCTGAGTTGTACATCAAGGAAATAGTGAGATTGCATGGTACGCCAATATCAATAGTATCAGATCGAGATCCAAGGTTTACGTCCAGGACATGGAAAGGAATTCAGGAAGCACTGGGCACTAAACTCAGTTTTAGCACAGCTTTTCATCCACAGAGCGATGGGCAGTCAGAAAGAACCATTCAGACTTTAGAAGACATGCTCCGAGCGTGTGCTATTGACTGGAAGGGCAATTGGGATGATCATCTACCATTGATCGAATTCGCCTACAACAACAGCTATCACTCTAGCATTGGAATGGCACCGTTTGAAGCTTTATATGGAAGACCGTGCAGATCACCTACGTGCTGGACAGAGGTCGGAGAAAGCCAAGTGATGAAGTCGGAACTAGTGCAGTATTGTGCAGAAAAGGTGAAACAGATTCGACAGAAACTACAGACGGCGCAGTGCAGACAGAAGAGCTACGCTGATAATCGAAGACGAGATTTAGAGTTTCAGGAAGGAGACAACGTGTTTCTGAAGGTATCTCCGTCAAAGGGAGTTATGAGGTTTGGTAAGAAAGGGAAACTGAGCCCGAGGATTGTCGGACCGTTTGAGATCTTAGAACGGGTCGGGCCAGTTGCCTACAGATTGGCCTTACCCCCACAACTGGCGGAAGTACACAATACATTTCATGTATCGATGTTGAGGAAATATGTGCCGGATGAGTCCCATGTATTGGACTATACAACAATGGAGTTAGAAGCAGACTTGTCTTTTCCGATGAGACCAATCAAGATTTTGGACAAGAAAGAGCAGGTGTTACGAAGGAAGACTATTCCATTGGTAAAGGTTCTGTGGCAAAACCAGCACTCCGAGGAAATGACATGGGAAGCAGAAGATGAGATGAAGAAATCTTACCCTCAACTTTTTGAAGTTTGATTATCGGCATTTCGAGGACGAAATGTTCTTTTTAGGAGGGGAGGATGTAACACCCGAAAAAAAAAAAAAAAAAAATCGGTACGTTTTTGGAAAGTGCTATTTTAGGAAACTGGTCTAAAATAGGAAAATTTTCGTATCTGTCATGATTTTTGATCTGGTATTTCGTTTTGGCCTTGCGAAACCCTATCTTGATGATTTTTGGTCAATAAAAATTGTTTAGCCAGTTTAGGCAGGTTTTTCCGAGCGCGATGACTGGGCCTGGCGCCGTAACCTATCTGGCGCCAGGGTTTGATACACCTGACGCCAGGGCCAGTCGAGTGACAGGGCTAGGGCTAGTCACGTGTGCGGGTACACGGGTGACGGGGCCTAGCAGATGTGTTACCAGGTATAGGACTCGTGCATGGTGGAACTACTCATCACGCGTGCAAGTATAGTAACCGTTCATCTGCGATTTGTGCGATAAGACGTGTAAGATCCATTAGAGGGCCACGTGGACCCTGAGGTGGGGCGCCACCTCATGGATGACGTGGACACCTTGGACCCACGATGTGGGAGAGCAAATCGTGGGGAGGCTTTTGTTTGAAATATCATTATTGGTAATGATTGAGCTTTGAATGCAAATTAACTCATATGGTAATGATTGAGCTTTGAATGCAAATTATCTCATATAGTAATGATTGAGAGAATGAAAATTTATTAGGGGAAAGGTGTGTTAAGTTGGTAGATTGAATGCACCCCTTTTGGCATTTTGTGGATCGTGGGAGCAGTTAATGGGGGATGATTGGATTGCATGCTCTTTGGGCACCCATCTTGGCTCGTACTAATACTCCAATTAGTGATATCAAATCCAAAGGAGAGCCAATCTCGAAATTGTAATGGAATATACTCTAGCATTCTAGCTTTTTGAGGTCGAGTTACAAAATCTGCTAGGTGCCCTTGAGGATCCAGAAAATCTCATAGGTAGTCATGGCTTAAATTTTGAAGTGAGCACGTGCCTTGAATCAAGGGGAAATCTTAACAGTTTTGGACTGAATTGAGATGCACGACTGAGATCTTGGTTAAGGCTTTATGTGAAGGACGGTGGTGATCAATTTAGGAGAAGAGATCAAGGGTTGTGGGTGTGGCTCATTAAGTTGGGACTCCTATATAATCATAGCTTTGTGGGAGGTCGGCCACTCTCTTGCTCAACTCACTTGTGATTGTGTTTTGTTATTTTTCTTCTTCACTTTGTCATCTCCCTCCTCCTAAATCAGAAAGCCACTTCTCTTTTACACTTACTTTAATCGCGTGGAATCGCCGGGATAGAAGAGGAATCGCGAAGGGGAGTTCTAGCCGCGCGAGGTTGAGCACTCGGTTTGTCTTTCGTCGAGGTAGGATGCATGTTTTCCCTATTTTCTTTTCATGACTATATCATGTTTGATGCATGTTCTTGCTCTCCTATTCTTGCTGATCACGTTGATATACCTATCGAATAGTTCATTAGTAGAAAAGTTTCGATCTTTCTACAATACGAATTGTGTATGCCAATTTCTATGTCATGAATAAGAATTGCTCGTTGTGCATGGGCCTAGATGTAACCTTTTTGATGTATTCAACATGTGAGTAGTCTCTTCATGTGTCAATGGATTTGTCGTCTTGCTGTCCCAAAATTATTGTTTGCTGTCCGTCCATTAATTGTTGTCCTCTTTAGAGTATATGCTTTATCGGGTATGATTATGTGCGTGAATCATGATAGCATGGGATCGTAGGCTTGTATCAAGGAGAAATTCAAGTGGAGACGTTGTTGTCCAGAGAAAAAGGTCATAGCTTTTTGATGTTTCATTCGTCCTTTCGTGTCCCATATTAATGATCTTAAATGATGGTTGTGAGAGATAATCAAGATTTATAGTAATAGCATATATAGAATAGCCATAAACAATAAAAAGGCATAAGTTTATCTACTGGTATGGTCATATTAGTATCATCATAGGATTGTATATGGATTATAATATCATGGACATATGGGTATTAATGTGTAAGTATCACCTTATGAGAGTTAATCAAGATGGATTAGCCTCGGCCAGTATTTTCCTGCACAGACAGAGCGTAGGATAAAAATCATAACTAATTACAAGAAATTCGGAAAAATACAATTCCAGTGGCGTTGAATTCTAGACTCTTGGGGGAATATACAGTAAAAATTTCAGAGCATGTTTCGAACTGTAAAAGTTCTGGTGAGAGTCGAAAGGCGACGGTCATGTTGGGGGCAGAACAGAAATCAGAAGTAATACTAAGTATTACCTACAATTAAGTTATCTTAAACCATGGTCTACCATGATTTAATTATATCAGTAAAGAATTGGTTAGTAATGGAAGCCGTAAGAGTAATCCTCTGGACCTAAGTATTAAAATAAAGACAAGCCAAGTGGGTTAAGCATATGTGTCAAACTACCGTATTAAGTATAGTGTTTAGGGGAATCCGGTGTGGGTTGTACTCTCAACCCTAACCATCGTGACAAATTGAGTTTTCTATGGTTAGTGTTCAAATCGGAAATTTCTATCTAGGGCCTTGCACAACGAGAGTTAGCAGATTTGTGAAAATACCTTTATACCCTTGAAGCTTGGTTCAAGCCGGAAGACGAGTGTTTCAATTACTCTGTTTGAAGTCAGATTTAGATGAAGATCAAGGAGTCTTATTCTCAGTTTGAGAGGTGTCTTCCTTGAGATATTGAAATCTCAACGGTAACTCTACACGAGTCCTGTATCAATTTTATTACTTCTTTTACAGCCGATGTCGCTGTCAGATTATTTCCAGTTCTATGTAAACTGCTCAGTCCACAAGAGTGTTTAATACTCTTCAAGTGGAACTCATAGTATGCTCAAGAGCCATCGCTAGATCTTGCGAGATCTCCGATTACCTTTGAACCTCTGTAGTTCAGCCTATGATGGCAAAACGTACGTATTTAGATTACAAGATATTACGGAAGGTCTTGTGGTCTCCGCCCATTGTGCCCGTAAGCACCGATGGGGCCAGCATCCCTAGACGCGTGGCCGGGTTCCTCTGTAGAACCTCTAGGATGTTCTGGCATAGATGTCCAATTGTGAAGAGGACTGACCTGAGAGCAGAAGTTGTTAACTCCAATACTTTGTATGTTGGCGTCTATCTTGAATTGTAACTGTTCCAATGAAGTGTTCGGAATTTGATAGAGTGCTAGTCCTTGAATTCATTGATTACTATCCTTTTATTTCCTGGAAATTGATAATTGATTTACTCTGTATCATCTGGAGTCTTGGCTATTACCTATTTTGTTCGGTAGGATTCTGGCATCCTACTGGGTATTTCTTTGGAAATACTCATGCATCCTTTGATGCAGGTATCAAGAAAGAGTGAAGTGGAGTAGTTTGGGATAGCTGCTGATCTCAGAGGCCAATAAAGTTTATGCGAAGACTTGTTATTTTTATTTTCTTGTAACGAACTTGTCTATGTGGCTTTTATGCTTCAGATGTTTATTTTTGAATTTGGAGTTGTAATGTATAATCGGTATGAGCTATTTAAATCCTTATTTCAGTATTCTGTATTTAATGGATAATTGTTTAAGCAATCTGGAATGGATAGAGTTGTATCGAGTATTCGGTCAAGTCCCGGATTTCAGACCATAAATTCTTCGATGAGTTAGTGCTTCCGCGCATTATTCGAGGTTTTGAAATTCGGGGCGTGACAGTAGTGGTAAGGCTTACTTTTGGAATAGGAGACTCAAGCATATGTTCGTTCACTTTATTCTTCAAGATGCTAGAGACAATGTGATAGCTTCGGAATTAGCATGAAGATATTATATATGCCAACCCGTTACTTTCTTATAGAGCTTTTTACATATGACCTGGCGCCAACTTTCAGTTTCTCATATCACCCGGAATCTTTTTCTTTCTTCCATATGACCCGGAAAGTACCCAAAATACCCTTAGGTTTAGGTATAAGCACCCACACTCTTCGTTTTTCCATATTACCAGGAATCTGAGGAGGTACCCAGAGAAACTCGTGTTCAATCGGAGAAAAGGTGTTCCGTCCGGCATCTCCGCCCATATCATCGCCGGCGCCGGCGCCGTCCAAATCGGAAAAGGTAATTTTCGCGCCAAAAAGCGAGAAACCGAACGGGATGAAAGGATTTTGATGTAAGAGCAGTGGGGAAGCCCTCCAAACTACAAAAATTATGATCTACATGTAAAGAAACACATATAAAGATCACCCATTGGTGTTGGACCGCTCCTGGACATAAAATAAGAGGATAAAAATATGCAAAAACGTGAAATACTCTTCGGCGAGTAACAAGTTCAATTTATATATCTTTCTGTGATCCTAATGAAGGGGAAGAGGAGGAAAAATAAGGAAGAACACAATAAAATGGGCAAAAACGGATGAAAAATGAGCGAGTTATCAAATTTTGAAAATTCCTATTTTATCGTGTCGTCGAAAACACGAAAAATATCCAAGTCGTGTCTCCAGAGACACGACTTGCAGTATAGTCGTGTCGTCGTGTACACGACTATACTGCAAGTCGTTCAAAACATGTTTTTACTGAAATTTTTAAAATGTCATAACTCACTCATTTTTTATCCGTTTTTGCCCATTTTTTTTGCGTTCTTCCTTATTTTTCCTCCTCTTCCACGTAATGAAGATATATTAGAATGAAAGAAGAAGAAAAAAGAATAAGAAAGAAAAAAATGGAAGCTTTCCAGCGAAGAGCTTCCACTTTATTCTTTATTTTTATTTTTTCTTCTTCTTTTATTCTAATATATCTTCATGAGGTGGAAGAGGATGAAAAATAAGGAAGAACGCAAAAAAAATGGGCAAAAACGGATAAAAAATGAGTGAGTTATGACATTTTAAAAATTTCAGTAAAAACGTGTTTTGAAAGACACGACTTGTAGTATAGTCGTGTCCGCGACGACACGACTTGCAGTCGTTCAAAACACGTTTTTACTGAAATTTTTAAAATGTCATAACTCGCTCATTTTTTATCCATTTTCGCCCATTTTTTTTGCGTTCTTCTTTATTTTTCCTCCTCTTCCACATCATGAAGATATATTAGGCTGAGAAATGAAGAAAAAATTAGAAGAAATAAGAAAGTGGAAGCTCTTTGCCGCTATATGAGGTGGAAGATGAGGAAAAATAAAGAAGAAAAAAAAAAAAAGGCCAAAAACGGATAAAAAATGAGCGAGTTATGACATTTTGAAAATTTCAAAAAAATCACGTTGCATATGACACGACTCAGGCTCAAGTCGTGTTGTCGAATACACGACTTGAGCCTGAGTCATGTCATATGCAACGCGATTTTTCTGAAATTTTCAAAATGTCATAACTCGCTCATTTTTTATCCGTTTTCGCCCATTTTTTTTGCGTTCTTCTTTATTTTTCCTCCTCTTCCACATCATGAAGATATATTAGGCTGAGAAATAAAGAAAAAATTAGAAGAAATAAGAAAGTGGAAGCTCTTCGCCGCAAAGCTTCTACTTTCTTCTTTTTTCTTCTTTTTTCTTCATTTCTTAGCTTAATATATCTATATGAGGTGGAAGATGAGGAAAAATAAAGAAGAACAAAAAAAAAATGGCCAAAAACGGATAAAAAATGAGCGAGTTATGACATTTTGAAAATTTCAAAAAAATCACGTTGCATATGACACGACTCAGGCTCAAGTCGTGTTGTCGAATACACGACTTGAGCCTGAGTCATGTCATATGCAACGCGATTTTTCTGAAATTTTCAAAATGTCATAACTCGCTCATTTTTTATCCGTTTTCGCCCATTTTTTTTGCGTTCTTCTTTATTTTTCCTCCTCTTCCACATCATGAAGATATATTAGGCTGAGAAATAAAGAAAAAATTAGAAGAAATAAGAAAGTGGAAGCTCTTCGCCGCAAAGCTTCTACTTTCTTCTTTTTTCTTCTTTTTTCTTCATTTCTTAGCTTAATATATCTATATGAGGTGGAAGATGAGGAAAAATAAAGAAGAACAAAAAAAAAATGGCCAAAAACGGATAAAAAATGAGCGAGTTATGACATTTTGAAAATTTCAAAAAAATCACGTTGCATATGACACGACTCAGGCTCAAGTCGTGTTGTCGAATACACGACTTGAGCCTGAGTCGTGTCATATGCAACGCGATTTTTCTGAAATTTTCAAAATGTCATAACTCGCTCATTTTTTATCCGTTTTCGCCCATTTTTTTTGCGTTCTTCTTTATTTTTCCTCCTCTTCCACATCATGAAGATATATTAGGCTGAGAAATAAAGAAAAAATTAGAAGAAATAAGAAAGTGGAAGCTCTTCGCCGCAAAGCTTCTACTTTCTTCTTTTTTCTTCTTTTTTCTTCATTTCTTAGCTTAATATATCTATATGAGGTGGAAGAGGAGGAAAAATAAAGAAGAACAAAAAAAAAATGGCCAAAAACGGATAAAAAATGAGCGAGTTATGATATTTTGAAAATTTCAAAAAAATCACGTTGCATATAACACGACTACACGACTTGAGCCTGAGTCGTGTCATATGCAACGCGATTTTTCTGAAATTTTCAAAATATCATAACTCGCTCATTTTTTATCCGTTTTCGCCCATTTTTTTTGCGTTCTTCTTTATTTTTCCTCCTCTTCCACATCATGAAGATATATTAGGCTGAGAAATAAAGAAAAAATTAGAAGAAATAAGAAAGTGGAAGCTCTTCGCCGCAAAGCTTCTACTTTCTTCTTTTTTCTTCTTTTTTCTTTATTTCTTAGCTTAATATATCTATATGAGGTGGAGGAGGAGGAAAAATAAAGAAGAACAAAAAAAAAATGGCCAAAAACGGATAAAAAATGAGCGAGTTATGAAATTTTGAAAATTTCAAAAAAATCACGTTGCATATGACACGACTCAGGCTCAAGTCGTGTTGTCGAATACACGACTTCAGCCTGAGTCGTGTCATATGTAACGCGATTTTTCTGAAATTTTCAAAATGTCATAACTCGCTCATTTTTTATCCGTTTTCGCCCATTTTTTTTGCGTTCTTCTTTATTTTTCCTCCTCTTCCACATCATGAAGATATATTAGGCTGAGAAATAAAGAAAAAATTAGAAGAAATAAGAAAGTGGAAGCTCTTCGCCGCAAAGCTTCTACTTTCTTCTTTTTTCTTCTTTTTCTTCATTTCTTAGCTTAATATATCTATATGAGGTGGAAGAGGAGGAAAAATAAAGAAGAACAAAAAAAAATGGGCAAAAACGGATAAAAAATGAGCGAGTTATGACATTTTGAAAATTTCAAAAAAATCGCGTTGCATATGACACGACTCAGGCTCAAGTCGTGTTGTCGAATACACGACTTGAGCCTGAGTCGTGTCATATGCAACGCGATTTTTCTGAAATTTTCAAAATGTCATAACTCGCTCATTTTTTATCCGTTTTTGCCCATTTTTTTTGCGTTCTTCCTTATTTTTCTTCCTCTTCCACCTCATTAGGATCACAGAAAGATATATAAACTGAACTCGTCGCTCGCCGACGTGTATTTCACATTTTAGCCGATTTTTATTCTTTTATTTTGTGTCCATGAGCGGTTGAACACTAATGAGTGGCCTTTATATGTATTTTTTTACATGTAGATCTTAATTTTTGTTGTTGGGAGGGCTTCCCCGCTGATCTTACATCAAAATCCTTTCATCATATATTTTTTTCTTCTTTCCCGCTATTTTACAGTTTTTTGGCATGAAATTTTATTTTTTTTCTGAGTTAGACGGCGCCGGCGATGGTTTCAACCGCGATTATGGACAGACCTTTGCCGAAATATCTTCTTCCCCAACTTCATGCTCCCGTAAATCACTAATTTTGGGAAGAATGAAGCATTTGGGATACAAAAGGCTTAAAAACGTAAAAGAAGGGTATTTTCGGTACTCTAGGTGCCGATTCCGGGTCATATGAGAGAAAGAGGAAGATTCCGGGTGATATGGGAAAGTCAAAGTTGGCGCCAGGTCATATGTAAAAAGCTCTTTCTTATAGGAAGGATTCATTCCCAAACGTACGTAGGTCCACTGATGAGTTGGTCTCATTTGATTTGATGGGAGAATTTGTTTTGGAGTCGAATGTTCTGCCTTTTCCATCTTTGGTAATTCTTCCTACTCAACCATTTGTTTACTTACAAAAATTAAGGTGATAGACTTAATTTTTGGTTAGTACAGCTGTTTGGCATTCATTTGAATACTAAAGATTTTATTTTAAGGTTTACTATTCAAGCTACAATGTCACATCCATTTTTTCCTTCTTTTAAGGCCTAACCCTCCTCATGAGAAACTCAAAAGGAAGCCAAACAGCCCCGTGATTAAATAGGCAAAAGCACATCATTCACGCTACCATGCGCTAGTGTGTGTGTGTGCCATCAATCCTCATAATCGATGGCTCCTATGTGTGGAGAGCATCTATATTTTGGCGCTAGTTGTACGAGAAGACCATAAAATTTTCACAAAAGCAAAGGGCTGAAGGCATGCGGCACACACCATTCTATATGTAATTAACGTGGAATTTAAGCCATAGAGAAATTAAAATAATTTTTATAATTTAAAAACATGCAAATGATCCTGAGTTGCACTTTCTTTACGAGCAATTACTCCTAACGAAGGAGCAAAGTCCTCACCATCAACATGATGAATATGAAAATTCAAACCTATTCATGAATCCTGCCTCATTCTTAGCTTGATTCCATGAATCAGATGGTCTATGATAATTGTTGGCTTATAAAGCATGAATCTGTTGGGAATCATGAGCATTGCACGATCTACCTAGCCTCCTCTTCCATCTCATTATGCAAAAGAGAATGCAATTACGATACAAGGTTTATAGTGTTCATCATAGTCATTTCATCATAGTCATACATGGTATGATGCAAATTAGATGCGAATGATGGCTGGCCTTCTACATGCCTGAGCGAATTGGTGATGCAATATGGTGCTCTAAGAGCCCGTTGCCCTTCCCCTTCTAGTCGGTCTGATCAAGGACTAGGACACCCCTTTTTTTTATATTAGGATACTTTTTAGGGAAGAGTTTAAATGAGAATATCGCTCTCATATAACTTATATGAGGCCAATTCTATTCGTACCCGTTGGATCTTGATCTAACGGCTACAAACATCTACATGAAACTCACCTACTCTCTGATGTGACACACTCATTGATTTGGTATCCACCCTCGGATCGGAATCTAATAGCCCAAAAGATTAACCTCATGCTCCTTATATGAGAGCGATCTCATGTAAACCGTCCTCTACTTTTTAATACCTTATGCAGATAATATTGCAATTTCTAAGGCTAAAATGCAATTAGTTGAGTACGACTTCCAGTACAGTTTCATGTGGAAGCTACTTAATAATTTTGGGTAGAATTTGGGGTCCTCCTACCTAGTGTCTGCCCAGATATCCTCCACTTATAGGAGTCGTCGATCATTAGGATATGTGGTGCACACGTTAGTGCACTAGACTAGCACGTGCGCCGTCAATCACCTATCTTGTGGAGGATATTCTGGTGGACACTAGGTCGGGGGACCAAAACCAAATACGCATTAATAATGATTCTTATGCAGCTGGTGTTCTGGAATTAAATTATTGAGGGATTTCTCTAGTAATAATTAGAGGTTTCACCTTTGAAGGGCGACGACATAGATGTCATGACTCATGGAATGAGATTTTTGAGCATCTTACAGGTTTACATCAAAGCATGAAGCAAATTCCAATGCCAATGTGCTAGCAAAGTTGGAGTTGCGCTCGGACTTCTCTTATGCCTCTCAAAGTTTATTCTTTTAGTTTTAGCATATTATCTCATGCTTCTTAGAGAAATTAACTTCACCAACTCTAGTGCAAATGCAGATAGCAGAAAGCTACTTGCATTAGTGCCATATTGTAGTTATTCGGTCTGCTTGGGAGAATATGTCATATTCTCTACATACTCCCTCTCCAATCCATACAATCAACGTGCCTCCGTCTCTTTCACACCATAGTTAATTTCTGATTCCCAATCTAGACAACTATATATTAGCAATTACATACATACTATCGAGCATTCTTCCACAACATGCATGTGGCACAAGATCCTCTATCTTGTCGATGTGATGGAGTAGCTGGTTCTTAGCTAAGTAATGATTTGCTTAGCATGTACGTAGATGATCGAGCTAGGGTTACTACTTAATTGTTCACTTCTTCAATGGTGTAGAAAGTAGGCAACACAAGACTAGAAAGAAAGAAACAACAAATAGTAGCGGAATGATACGTGATTCTATTATACTCCCTCTTGTGACTTTTAATAGATACAACTTTTTCCAAATACACTACAAATTTAGTTTATTTGAAAAAAAAAACTATATCGATTAAAAGTGACCAGAGGGAGTACTTCAAATAGGATTGTTTTCTAAAGAGCTCGTGATTGAAAGCCTCTCAATGCATTTTTATGGTATACGCCTTAGTGCATATAATTCATGCAAACTGCATAAGATATGAACCAAAAGGCAATGTGCGCTAGCTACCCCGCTGCCTCTAATCGTGATGATGGACAGCTACTATTGGTGGAGAATATCTTGACGGACACTCTTTTGGAGGACCAAAAATTCTTCCAAAATTTTCCTACTCCAAGAAAGCATGGAGCATTGGTTTTTTGATTGGTAGTCGTTAGAATGTATTTGGGCCAGTGGATTGTTGTTCATTTCACATTGTCACTATGCCTAATGTGTTCGGCTTTGGTTTGGCCCACTAGTAGTTCAGTGATGAGCCTGGACAGGAATTTTTTATAAAGAATTTTTTATGCTAGTAGTAGGAGTATTACTGTTGCCTTACACACGACCGGCAAACCACATCACATTACCTAAATCATCATAAATTTGTTCGACAGTCATTATACAGAATGCTGTCAAACTTTTGAGAAAATACAAAGCTTGTGTGTATAAAAACTTGTTTTTAATATAATTCAGGGAAATTACGGAAACTTTTTCTGCGTATATTCAATAGAAGGGCAATTTTTATCTTTTTGCAACTTTCATAAAATTTTTATGAGGAAAGATATTGTAGAAAAGTTGCATAAGTGAATGAAAATAAAAGGGATTAGACTATGGTATCATTGTTGAAAAAGGCAATTTCAAAGAGTGGGGAGGTCGGTACCTAGGTAAACAAATCGTGTAAGTTTCTTCATTGAGTTTGAAAAAGAGTTAATTACTCACTTAATATAGGTTAAGATGTTGGACTAAAAATGTTTTGATGCAAAACACTTATACCCTAAGTCTAACTTGTGGGCTCGTATAATGGAATCAGATACATAGCAAGCCAACGGCTAAACCAAAATCAAATAGAAACTTTAAAAGAACATAACTTGCTCATAGAGAACCTTCAAAAGCTTCACTAGAGTAGAACTAGGGCTTGGGAACTCCCTATTTACACAAAGGAAATCCCACAATCAATCAATGTGTTCAATCAAACATCATTACCCCAAATTTCAATTGTTTACTAAGCACACGAATCAATCTCATAAACACTGTAATTCACGTATCAGACTCTACAATGTCAACAAAATTCATTCTTTTTTCTAATGGATATATGCCCCTTTCTTTTCTACATAGCAAAGAAAACAAAAGGATCATTATGCACATTATGTGGCCTCTTATCAATTACCCTGGCCTTTAAGATGAACCAATTAGTTTGTAGCAATACAAGAAAAGGAACAAAGATAACAAATGAGTAGTCAGTAGTCAACAATTCTTGTCTTTTAATTCTAAACTTTTGGCCAACCTAGTCCCTTCCACTTGCAACTTCTTACTCACCTAGTTCTGCACCTCACATGTAAGCGGTAGCTTCTAATTATTTCGACAGAAAAATTTCTGCCGTTAAAATCCACCGAAAATATATTTATTTCGACAGAAAATCTTTCTGTCGAAAGAGGTTTATCAATAGCAACGGATATTCATCTGTCGGTAAAATCCGTAGCTACAGCCCTGTTTTCTTGTAGTGGTATAATAGTAAAAGTAGGAGAGTGACGCATCTGCAGAGCCAGAAAGTGCTGGATCACTAGCTAACTTTGATATTAAATGAGCTAAATCTCGTCATACATTGTCTTGTTCATTGTAGAATTGGCATTTTGGATAAATGCTAGTGAGCCTTCAAAGTGGTCCTCTACTCTCTTCCACCAACTGACCAAACAGGGGTCATCGGCGAGCTTCATTGCATATGAATCAGTTTTTTCTCCTTTTCCCATATATGTAAAGATTCTAAACTTTTAGTGCTCCTTGTCTTTAGTATACAATATGTGGTGTTTGCCTTTTATATAGTCTACACAATCCACAAATCTTCTTGGTGCAATCAGGTTATTTAGACCTCTTTGATCACTCCTGCATGCATGGGAAGTACAGTAATGGCAGCTGGGCGAGGTGGGTGTCCAAATAATTACCTATTTCAAAGCGAGGTACATATATGTAGGAGTATATATTTTCCTTCTTTCCTACTCTTTTTTCACCAACCCATGCATGCCAACTATTTTTTATCGGATGACCAATAGAGCAATTAGTAAACAATTCTAGGCAAGTGTTTCATGGTTTGTCTGTTTGTCATGGCTCACGTCCCATACTAGTCGCTACTTATCGTATAATATGCAATTGACAGGTATATATATAATATGTTCAATGTGGAATATCATATTTCTCTTGGGCAATATGTAGCTATTTTTTTTTTATAATGAGGGGTGTCCAAGTCTTTAGGACCCGACTAGAAAGGACAGAGCAGCCGACTTCTTAGAGCACCGTATCCCACCGCCAATCCCCTCGGGTGTGCACACAGCCCACACAACATACACACTGATTAAATCGAGAATATAATCCCTGTGGGTAGTGTCCTGACCATCACACCAACACCCTGTTGGTTAATGTATAGCAATTCTTAATTTACAGGGAAACATTTTTATGATTATTAATGAAGTATTGCAGTAGTGAAAAATAAAGTGCATTTGCTATAACATTTATGGTACTTAAATTAAAAGTTTGTTGGAGACCTACCATCCTACCATGATGTAATAAAAAATGGTATTTTATTGTATATAAAATTTTTCAGGATCTACTGTAAGCAACCAAAATAATAGTAAGAGTCATGTGCTATAGGTACATCCCAATTCCCAAAGGAAGCACAATAAGTTAAGCATCAAATATTAAAAGAAAGTAGACCAAGTGAATAACATATAATGTAAATGTAGGGATGGACTGGTGGCACTATAAGCTTAGTCTCTCTAGCTTCACTGCCACCACATGCATGTTCTTGAGAAGGTTGGAAGGGATGCACATAAATGATACCAAAAGAGGGAGATAGATCTCTTAAAAGTGGATGAAGTTAACAAGAAATGATATAACTTTCCATATCTTAAAAAAATTGCACAAAACATGCTACAATGGAGGCATATGATTAATTCATGTCACCAACCAAATTTTGAGGAAAAGCATTGATTTAAAAAAATTCTTTTCCACCATGCAACTTCATGTTTTTGGCACCATGCAATATTTATTTGGGATAAATCCACCATGCAATTTCACTCACACCCTTTATGTTGCATGTGTTTTTTTATCTTTTTCTATTTTCACCAAAATAACTCAATTATATTATGTGTTATCAGGGGCGGAGCTAGGAATTTCGATGAGGTGGGGTATAAAATTTTCTCAAAATTTGTAAAATAAATGATAAAAATAAAGTATAAAAAAATATAATATTTTAACTAAAAAAATATGTATTAAAATATGATTACATGTAGTTTTTTAATCAAGACATACTATGAAAATAAAATGTCTACAATATCTTACACATCTATAATGATTTGCCATTTTTCGGATGTGTTAGATAACAACCCCATTTTCAAGTTCACAAACACAACTTTTTCAAATAGGTGTAACTAGACAGTTATTTCAAGCTCATTAATTAAACCCAACTTTTCAATAGGTGAAACTAGGCGGTCATTCAAATATATGTTATTTTTTAAATATCATACAAATTAATCGTGGTAGCAAAGAGAGAACAGGTGCGATCGGTCGGTAAATTATAGTAACAAAGACTGAATTTACCAAAAATTGTAATAGCAAAGATGAAGGAGGTGTGTGGCAATAGCAAGAATAAAGGTAAAAACTAAATTTACCTTACTAAAGTATAGAAGATTAGTCATAAAAGGCCAACTTTTGTGGGTCAACAAGAGAATTGGAAAATTTAGAAACTAAGGAGGGGCAAGTAAATTACTTAGATACCATACAAAAGTAATAATATACTACATAATGGGAAGGTCAGCTGGGGCAATTGCCCCAGCTTGCCCCTCTTGCTCCGCGAGTGCATGTTATAGCAGTTAATCTCCAGGACATCATCCAACAACAACCACCACGGACCGCCACCGATTTGCATGTTTTGATGGTCATTTTGGTTGTTATTTTGACTATACAAGTTGTCTCCTCTATCTTTCTTTATTCCCTTCTCATGCATTAATTGTCTCTATAAGAAATTCAAAATGAACTAATCCAATAAGAAAAAAAACTAAAATTATATAATTTCTTATTTCAAATCTAGACAATTAACATGAGATAGAGGGAGTAACTGGCGTTCTTGTCCACAAAGCTGGACAGTGACTAAGTCTCTTGTAGCACGGTGCCGGCAACAACTTCGATGTTGTTTTCTTTGGGACCCTAAAAGTAAGCCTTGTAAGGAAGGGTGAACCCTCAAAAAGCTAGATGGGAACCACCACAAGGCTAATTTTTATCCATAAATATAGAGAACAAATCCTTATGGAGTCATTTAAGGGCCATTTGGAGGGATGAAAAATCAGCTCCATCCACATGGATTATCTCAAAATCCAAAGTGGATTGTCCATGAATATTTCGGGCTTGATTTGAAAAAATCCAACTAAAGAGTGGATAAATGGGATAATCCACTAACTAACTGAAGCACCTCATGAGGTGTTTCGGCTGATTAGTGGATTATCCCATTAAGAACATGGTTAAAAGAAAAGTCAAATCAATGAATAGGTGGAATTTTTTTTATGCCCCAAACATCTGACAAATATCCAAGTGATTATAATCCACTAACCACAACATCCAAAAAAACTAATTTTTCATGCCTTAAAAGGAAAGCCATAATCCACATTTCCATACACTGGAGCATCATAAGCCCCTGGATTGACGTCCAATGGCACACTCTACCCTTTTATTAATGCGCACCAGCTGATCAAAATTTAGGGTGCCGATGTGTGTATACTAAACTAATGGAATTATATTCTTTAACGGGCTTTAAAGCTACTTTTACAGCACAAAAGCGGCCGCCGTAACAAAATCCATGGGGAGAAGGGCCCACCTAACAAAATCCATGGTCCCCACCAGTTGGCCCCCCATGGGGGGATATAATAGAGGATTGGGAAGAAGCTGCATTTAACAACGTATTTACGTGCAGAGGAGGAGAGGAGGTCCTTCCTTCCTCTCTCGATCCAATTTCCCCCCTTTTTCCCATTTCTAAGTTATAATTCCTCCGATTTCCTGTAAATTCTCGGATCATGGCCGTCGATCTGGTCCCGTTGCCGGCGATTGGTCGGCAGCGGGGGTGAATTTTGGGTTGGATTAGGGTTTTTTGACTGAAAAGGGGGTTCTTTTTGCACAAGGGTTTGTTGAATTGGGGGGATTTGGAGCTCGGGCTTGCTGGATATGGAGCCTCGGGTGGGGAATAAGTTTCGCCTCGGGCGGAAGATTGGGAGCGGGTCTTTTGGTGAAATCTATTTAGGTCTGAGCTTGGCCTTTTTTAGTCTTTGTTGTTTTGGTGATTTTGAATGGGAATTGGATTGTGTGTTTGGGTTTCTTTCTCTGGACTATTGTGGGTTGTAACTGATTTATGTAATTGATTTCTGTTTGGGCAGGTACAAATATTCAGACCAATGAGGAGGTGGCTATCAAACTTGTAAGTATCGCACTTTCCTGTTTTTGAATGAATTTAGGTATGGCTGATGTGTGTGTTCACTTTATAGGGTGTTTTAGAATTATTTCAAGTTCTATCTATCTCCTTCATATTATGAACTTAAGGTCTGCCACTTGTAAATGGGAGAAATTGATCGTGTAGCCGCCTAGGGAATGGAAAACTTTACCAAATAGACAACATTCCACCACAATGAACTAACACTGTAGAAAAAAGAACTAAAATAGATGTACTGTGTATATTGGACTTCTGAAGTGATTAATATGTGAAAGTTAGGTTTAAGATTAGCTGTATTTTGGTGTGAAATCTTGGAGAAATAGATACAACTATAGAATGTATCAATGGTGTGTAAACTGCAGGATTGTGTTACTATTACTAGGTTAGTTTGTTAGTGATGCAATTGTTATACAAGTAGGCATGCAGCCAAATAGGGTGAAACATAAGAGTAGCAGTATGTAAAGCAGAAGATAGAATTTATTCCTTGATGGTTTATTATGCTCTGATCTTTTCTAGAATCTTTGTTGTTGGGAGATCTCATATTATGTGAGCTATGAAGTGCTTATTTTCTTGCAATGGTATATTTTATTGTGTTCATTACCTAGATTGTGTAGATATGTTGTCGATTTGGAAAACAATGAGAATAACAACAATCATACCTATTACTGTTCCGTCACTGTTATGCTTAATTGGTTGTACGATTTTATCTTATTACTGTTGCTAATTTGTTTATTTGTCTCATTATGTTGGAAAAAGGCGCTACTTGATTATGATTATGGTTAAATTGGGTAATATAGTGTGGACTCCCCATGGTACTCTTGTTGATGGGGTATTTCTTGATGGTTCAATAATGTGTTTGTTTTCCTTCTAGAAATCCGGCATTATGTTTTCCTCTCCTAGTGTCTGCTATCTTATATTCACATTGTTATTTGACGTATCTTCCGGAAGAATTTTTTTCTTTATTGTGGTTTTCTGCCTATTATACCTGGAGTTATTGATTTGGATTTTTTTGCCTGACACTTAAATTTGTTATTTTATTTTGCTCTTTTGGCAGGAAAATGTTAAGACTAAGCATCCTCAACTTCTATATGAGTCAAAGTTGTACAGAATTCTACAAGGAGGAAGTAATGACAACTGACCATATTGTATTTCATGACATTGGATGTGTTTTAAGTCAAAATATTAATTCATTATTCTTTTGTTGTCTTTGGGAACTTTTGGTAGCTGGCATTCCCAATGTGAGATGGTTTGGTGTGGAGGGCGATTATAACGTCCTTGTGATGGACTTGTTGGGACCAAGCCTGGAAGACCTATTTAATTTCTGCAGCAGGAAGCTATCTTTGAAAACTGTTCTTATGCTTGCTGATCAGATGGTATATATTTTCCGAGTTCATATTTTAATATGTTCTTATCTTTTCCTGTATATTGATATATTGATTTATATTTTATCAGATCAATCGTGTTGAATTTGTTCATTCCAAATCTTTTCTCCACCGAGACATTAAGCCAGACAATTTTCTTATGGGCTTAGGGAGGCGTGCTAACCAGGTAACAATGGGTTTTTAAAGTTAGGTATATAAGAAACTTTCTATTTGTTTTTGGTCTGATTGATGTTGATATTGCTGCTTGTAGGTTTACATTATCGACTTTGGTCTCGCTAAGAAATATAGAGATACTTCTACGCATCAACACATTCCTTACAGGTAGGAATCTGTTTATTGGTAGGATGGCTTTTTTTGGTCTCAAATGTGTTGAGCAGCTTATGGTGGTTAGTATTTCGTGGTATTGCTGTCTGACACTGAAGATAGAGGTGGCTTGAGCTTTATGTGCATTCAGATTAGCAATAAAAGTTCAAATACTGTTTGACATTCCATTCGAAAATGTTGCAGAGAAAATAAGAATTTGACTGGCACGGCAAGATATGCCAGCATGAATACTCACCTGGGCATAGGTATGAAGCCTATTGAGTTCTAGATATAAGTGTTTTTTATTATGAAGTTTATAATTTCTTTTACGTTAATTTAGAGAAGATCTGAGTTTCTGTCAATTTCCAGAACAAAGTCGGAGAGATGATCTTGAATCTCTTGGTTATGTTCTCATGTACTTCTTAAGAGGAAGGTGCATACTTCTGCTTTGACTCTTTTTGTTTGCAGTTTTCTGCCTTCTTTATTTTTAATTTATGAGACATGCATGAATTATTTCTCTTTGGCCCCTATAAACACACCACTTTTTTTTTTCAAGTCTTCCATGGCAGGGCTTGAAAGCTGGAACTAAGAAACAGAAGTATGAAAGAATAAGTGAACGAAAGGTTTCGACTTCTATTGAGGTAGGCTTAGTTCAAATAACTTATTCTGCAGTTGCGACTTTTCTTCAGATGTTAACTACAAATTTTCTTTTTTTTGTTTTTACTTTTAGGCCTTAAGTCGGGGTTATCCCACAGAATTTGCGTCTTACTTTCACTATTGTCGTTCTCTGCGTTTCGATGATAAGCCAGACTACGCTTACCTTAAAAGGCTATTTCGAGACCTCTTCATTCGTGAAGGTTTGAGTTTTCCCCCCTTATATATGTACTTCATTTGAGTAACGATAAAATGTAGTGGAAGTATAGACAAAGGATATGAATATTCTTTTATATTTGATATCCCTGGTTTAATTTTTTTTGGATGAGGATGAATTGGAATATCTGAAATCTTTATGTTTATGGTTCACTTGTGGGAACTTAGGACACAGCAGGTATCTTGCTAAGGTGATGACTAGTCATGGCTATAGCCGAAGGCAGTAAAATTACCTGCCACCTTCTGACAGTTGGTTATTTAGTTTGTCTTGGTTTCCTGGTGTTATCAGATGGTGGTTTTTGTTATGTGCTTGCAGCAAGAGCTAAAATGTTCAGTCTCTAAGAACATAAATGAATATCTACCAATTGGATCCATATTTGATTGTGACTGTTTACCATAGTTATTCATCTATGAATCTTAGAAATATATACCTGATACCACATTTATACGTGAAATGCAAGTTGTTGATTGTCTCATATTTCACTCTACTCAGTTTCACGATGTTTGAGAGACTTTCTATCTGTGAAAGTGGTGTAGCTGAAAGTAATAGCATTATAAGCTGTGATAGTTGAAGTGAATAGTTGTTTCAATATCTCTCACTGTTTGCAACATGTTTTAATTTTATTTTTGTGGTTTAATTGCATTTTCAGGTTTTCAGTTTGATTACGTGTTTGATTGGACCATTTTGAAGTATCAGCAGTCACAAATTGCTAGTGTTCCTCCACGTACTCTTGTATGATTGTACGCTTGCAGTTTTGCTCCTGATAATTTTCTTTTTTCAAACATTCTTGTGTTCATCTTGTTCTTGTGTTCCTTTTTCTTTCTAAAGGGCGCTGGTGCTGGACCAAGTGCAGGATTGCCACCTGCTGTGGGTACTGCTGATCGTCAACCTGGTGAAGTTTATTAAAATAATTTTTTCAGCAACTTATTTTGCAGTGATTTTACTAATTAAGCTTCAGATTGCTTGATGATGGGCAAATCTGACGTCATTTTTACGAGCAAGAATTAATGTAATGGTAATTTTGTAGGGGAGGAAGGGAGAACGCTTGGCTGGTCTGGCGCTGATCCACATCGACGACGATTTTCTGGGCCAATAAATGCAAGCAGCTTATTGAAGCAGAAGAGCCCAGTTGCAAATGACTCTGTTCCTTCTAAAGACGTTCTTGTGAGTTATTTAGTCTGCTGATATATGTGTTTTTTTAGCCATTGCTGCATATCGGCTTTAGTACTTTTGGTTTGGTTTGTCATTAAATCCAATTTTGCGTGTAATGGGTAGTCTCAACGCGTAGGAATGGGACATGTTTCTGCCAGTCATCTTGTAGCAATGTTTTTTACTTTCAGCTTCCCTATGTTCTTTCAATGACAAGTGCTATCATTCTACTAAAGGATGCCATGAAAGTCTGTTGATTTTCCTCTTGTATTTTTGTTATTTTGAGTTGCCCTGTTCAACTTGAAATTGTATGTGAGGTGTTTTCAGCATAACTTGAGCCCTGACAGCGCTCCAGAAGATATTTATTTTTTTGTAGTTTTTTTTTAATTCCTTTTGAGTTATTTCTTTCTTTGCTTGGATTCCTAATTTCTTTACTTCTATGTTTTTCTTTCCTACTTAGAATATATTTTTTACCTAGAGGTAAGAACTTAGACACTCTTCATTCACTGTCATGGGGATTTGACCCTGGAACCAGTACAACACAAGAAGGATTGGTTCTTTCCTATGTAGAATAAGTTTTTGATTAGGTACGTAATCCCTTTAGAATGGTCCTGAATGGGTAATGAAGTTATAGATGTTTGAGATTACTTCGGTTGGTGAAGTCTCCTGCTGAAAGGAAGGTGTTGCTATCAGAAGCCTTACTCTTGTTGGGGATTCCAAGTTTTTATTTTCCCTCTTTCCGTAAATGTTATAGTTTCCCAAGGCACCACCTTTTCTCTATAATTGACACTGTTGTTTCTGTTTGCGGGAAAGGTAATGGTCAACCCCGCGCATAACATGGCCCTTTATATAGAGGAGGCCAAATTTATAAGTGATCTAGGTTGTGATGAAACACGACGAAGCACTTCACTTGGGAAACTCACTTTTTTGGATTGTCAATTTTTAATGTCCGAGCCTTATCCATAAGGTAGCTACTTCTTGTAAGCATGGATGGATGTTGTTGACCAACATAGCCCAATGTCTGTCAAACTCAGGTACTGGTCCGCTAGTCTAAATGATCAACTCTAGTCTCAATGACCAACTCTAGTCTCAATGACCAATGCACACATGCAAGGACTTGAACCCGTGGCCACAGTTGTAAAAGTCCCTTTTTAGGCCTTTTCATTTAAGTTCTGCAAGCCTCCTGACTAGTAAGGTTGACATGCAAAGAGGTAAGACATGGATGGTCTAGTGGTGGTGGGATGTTATGACCTAAACGGGCCATCATATGGGGGTCCTGCCTATTCAACCAACTGCCTCTTTAATGAATGTCCAATTGCAATCGAGTTTCTTATCCTAGCTTAATTTTTTCGAGTTTCATTAGAATGCTATAGTCGTATTTTTTGGCAACTAAAATGCTTTAGTAGCTATATATGTTACACTAAAGGTAGTGTCTTTAGTTGATTTGTTTCTTACTTGAGGAGTCAAGAAAGAATCCTACGTTGGATGTATTTTTAATTGCGGATTGCAGTGATCATACACTTTAACGTAAGCATTGACGCTTTGAGTTAATGGAATTAGTCTAGGTAATTATTTAGCTTTCTTCTTCCTAAGCTCTTTTTATCTCCCCTTACTAATTACATAAGAGTTGATCGAGAGAGGCAGAGACTTAGGAAGAAGTTACCTATCTAATTTGATATTGGGAGAGAGCTTAGGAATTGAACTGAGGTCCATTATTTCGCTTCCAGTGAGAGAGCTTAGAATAGAACAATCTGTTTTTTTTTCTAATTTTTGTGGTGGAATAGTTGCTTTCATCACAGGTGTAATAGTTGATTGTTTTTTTAATTTATGTATGCCTATTTCATGAGGGTTGGAAAAAATACATGTTTTCTAATATGCTCAGTAACACCCCAATGTTACATTTTGACGGTAGATGTTGACCGCCACAAATCTCACTATTTGACAGTGGCATTCCACCGACAGAATTGACAACCGTTCCATTGAGTTCAATCTGGCGGTAGGGGTCCACCGTTATATACTTGACGGTAGGGGTCCATTGTTATATACTTGACGGTAGGGTCCTATTGTCAGGATCCTCAGCGTACCGACAAAATCGTGAATGAGAATGTTGTGATGTTACTCAGCAACTGGAAAAAAACTTTAGGTTCTACCGAGCACATGGTGTTACTGAGAAAAACTGGGGTGCTGAAAAGTATCATCCGTTATTAAATTGTTTAATAATAGACAATAACAAGTCAAATTTTCATTTTATCATGTGGCTGTTTTTACAGTGGTTGGGTTGTCATAATAATATGTGTTTGTTTATTCTTGTACGCCCCCTTGTCATTGCTGCTCTTTCTAGTGCATTTTAAATGTCCTCAAAAGCCAGATGTGGTGATTCTTTGGAATGATCTGCATTTGAGGGTCACATTTCTCTGTAGCTCAGTTCTGCTTGGAATCTTATTTGCAATGTTAGAACTTTGTTGATAATGTACTGTCAATTATGCTTGTTGAAGCTTTCTTTTAGGAGGCTAACACATATTTTAAGAATTACTTGGGTGTGAAATACTAGAGATTATGGCAGAGGCCAGTGGCTTAGCTGCCATTTGGTGCTGTTGTGGGATCTGCTATGAGTTTCACAGTCGCTGCAGGAGAGGAGTGTGGGGACGCCCACCTTTGTTAGTATTTCATTGTTCAAACTCATGATTCTTTGAATAAAAAAAACTCTTAAATTTAGTGTGATAATTTACAATCCTGGTTATTCTCGAGCTTTAAAGGTTCAATCATGATATTTCTCTGGCTAGAATAGTTTGCATGCTATGAAGCTCACTAGGGTGGACTTGGTGAAACTGCTGCTTTCAAAGTTGGTTTTGTGTCTCATATGTGCAACTGCCGTAGGTTATGATTTGGATAAATTCTGAAAAGTCATCTATTATAGATTTCCCCCCCTTTTTTACTCACCTTCATTAGCAATGGCAAAGGTATTTGGTGCTTGCTTTGAGTTTTTTTTTGAACAGCATTCCTGATGTGTGTACTGTGCAGTTGTCCAATTCCGGTTTATTGGGGCGCTCAAGCGGATCGTCAAGGCGAGCGGCTGTTTCTAGCAGCCGTGAGATGGTGACAGGGACAGATGGTGACCCTTCACCTCTAAATGCTACTCGTGCAACGGAGGCAAGCCCTGGAACATTTCGTAAGGTCCCTAGCAGTACACATAGAAGCTCACCAATTGCTTCTGTGGAACCCAAACGCACTTCCTCTGGTAGAAACACTTCCACCATGAAGAACTATGAATCAACTCTGAAGGGCATTGAGTCCCTCAAATTTGATGGAGACGAGAGGCTGCCATATTAGTAAAACAAGCGGCGCTTTCTTTTATGCAATGTGTGTAAATGATGAACTATCCTTGTACTGATTGAAACAGTGGAAAGAGGAGGTATTCACTATTTTATCTGAGATTGAGGGAGGAGGCGGGGTTTTGGAAATGCGCAGAACCTAATGAGGAGCAAGGTCTTGATGGGATGGGAGGGATTCTTTCAAGACATCCAGATGACAATAACTCGAGGAAGAAGGGCTTCAGGGCAGCACAGGCCCTGGTTATAAATTAAACCGTGGAGGTAATAGTCCTCAGTTGCAAGTTGAGCAATCAATGTTTTTCTCATTTGTTCATTTAGCTGGTTATTTACCCTCTATTGTTGTGTGTTCATTTGATGTACAATGAATTAACTATCTCCTGTATGTTTTAGTCACGAAAAAAATATTATTTTATTTGTACCTCATTTAGTGAGTTCGAAACCCTTGAGCAAATGTCGTCCAGTCTACTGTTCTTTCATTTCATCAATTCAAACCTTTCTGTTTTGAATTGCTGGCATCGTGAGATGTGTGTATGGGTGCGTGGCTGAGTTCTGTAGTTGCAAGAATTTGACTATTGTGTGGTGGATTTTTGCACTTTCTTTCATTTCATCAATTCAAACCTTTCTGTTTTGAATTGCTGGCATCGTGAGATGTGTGTATGGGTGCGTGGCTGAGTTCTGTAGTTGCAAGAATTTGACTATTGTGTGGTGGATTTTTGCACTTTCTTTGTCATGCCTTCTTTTATTTTTTTACTAAATTGACGTGCACATCATCCCATGTTTTGAAACGTGCACTTTATTGTCTGTTATGAAAGTAAGTATCAAAATGAACTTACCCTCTAAAATGAGCAAGATGGAATGCTCATATACCAAAGAGAAAAAAATTAATATTCTTTTGGACAAAATGACGTACTAGTACTGACGCTCTGCCGTATGATACTTGCTAGAGATTATGATCGACTTTGTTCTTGGTTATAGCATAAAAAGTACAATTAATATGTTGAAGTACAGAGTTTGTTAAAGAACACCTTTAATAAACATTTGCTGTTTTTTTTTTCAGTTTTTAAAACGTTGTAGCTATTATCTGCAATCTTTTTATGTATCATTGGAATCTCTTATCTCCATATATGGCATATCTCTTGTTTCAAGATTTTGGCCCTCATTAAAAAAATGGCCTTTGGTTGATGAATTTATTGAGACAGTTTCAAACAAACAGATGACAGTTTCCATGGTTCAATTGAATGGAACGCAGGAAATTTTTACACAAAAATGAGGGTATATCCTCCTTTGGTTTTCGTATCCGTGCAAATCATAACAATCAGCAATCAATTTTATTGAAAGGAGCTGCAAATTTGGTAAATAATACCTGCGTAATAGAAAAAAAAAATTCAAACTCCATTTAAATTTTGTGAGATGAAAACTTGTGAAACACCATTCTCTAACAAAATTCGTAGAAGAGAATATTCTTTTAGTCTACAGACTCCAAACCTGTTTAAGGTCGATGGTCTAATTGCATTCTCTGCACCATTTCATGTCATATAGGCAGAATAATTTGGAATGGATAAAAACATGTCCCCAAATAAATTAGGAAATGTATTCTTTGATTGAAGTTTCTGGATCTAGTTTTTCATTAAACTTTTGGGTGTAATTCCACCTTAAAGAATTGAATCCTACCTTGAAAAGCAATTGATAAAAAGGGAAAAAAAACAAGTGTCAACCGCCTCCTACAAATTCCGGCGTGGGATTGCATCCATGTCAATGAATGATATCGTCCTTGAGACCGGCAGAGACCTTGGCGTCCTTGGAGCATAAGCCACAATTCTATTGCCCTTCTCGTCGTAAATGACGGCTTCTTCCTCGTTGTCCCCACCGGGAATTCGACATCTCTCACCTAAAATGATTGTCTTCTTCCATAAGCATTCATCACCATTCTTCTCTCGCTCCCTCGCAGATGTTCGAATCTTGTTCAAGCTAGGCAACTTCATGCTCAGGCTCACCCTAAGATGACGAGTCGAAGACGACTTGTTCATCAGTACCGGTGAAACTCTGGGGCCAGGTATGCTCCCTGCAGGCAATGGTAGTGGATACAATAATTTCTCTGGTACGTCAATTGCATGGGGCTCAATTGTAGCCTGTTCCTTCTTCATGTCACATTGTTCGTCTTGTTTTTGCACTAGGTCCTTTCCGGACTCTATTGGCAACATGACCCTTGTTTTAGACGTTGCACCATGTTGGGCCTTGTTCTCCGATTGCTTCACTGTCTTTGCTGCTGCCGAGTGCTTCCTAATGCGGGCACCACATAGCGCATTGATCACCACAACGATAGCCGCGATGCATGTGACAAGGAGGGTAATAGAGAACGTGGGATGAACTTGAGAAATGGTCTCCGAAGGGATCCTTCTTCCCATGGTAATGTATATAGACAACAAAGCTTGAAGAAGCTCGTCTTCAGTTCTTCTGTATCTTCTCTTCTCTTATCCCTTCTTGTGTAGGTTTTTCTTTGGATACAACTTCTTGTGTATGATTGTTTTGGTGAGAAAAAGGTAAGAAGCAAACAATGGACAGAAGCTGGCGAGTGGGAAGAATGAAAGGTGGGGAGGAAAGGTTGCAGTTATAAAACCGTTTCTATATCAGATTGGGATGATGGGCTGTCGATGTTGTTTGTTACTCTACTGGGCTTCCTATTAGCCCATCCATGAAAACGTTGAACAAATAAAGCTCTTGCAGAAAGTGCTGCTCATATGACATGGACTCAACACGTAGTGCACGCCACGCACAGTGGTGCTGTAACCCCACGTCCTTCAAATTAGTAGATCACCTCGACTTGGTTTACCAGTTTTGTGATCTTTTCCTCTTTATTGAATCCCGTTTACACCCAGGCTCACGCATGTCGGATATCATGGGCTGTTGGATTTTGATCTTGCGGCTCATGTTAATATAGGGGTGGGTGCACACAATTCGAATTTAATAATGTGTGTTGACGCGAAGAGATGTGTTGGGATACAAGGGGTGTAGAAAATCCATGCCCGACTAGTAGCTATAATAATTACTCTACTAGCACAACCACAATACGATAAGAAACAATTAACCAAATAACCAACCACAAACAACAAATAAACGAGACACGAAGACTCCACACCACAACAAACAATAAATTTTATTGATTAAGAGATGATAATAAATTAATCACTCCCAATCCTTGTTACAAATCTCTCACCAAACTTTGCTCTCTCCTCCTACAAGCTTAGCATTAGCACTAAGAGCCTTTTTTGAGTCCTTACATACCTATTAGAGTCATGACCCAACTTAGACTTGAATTAGGAATGGAATCCCATGTTAAAACGCAATTTAGAAGTTGTTGTCGTAATGTTCAATAGACTGCTAGCTCCTTGCGGTCTACATCTCCCTCCATACCATCCTTCAGATGACCTTTCGGTAGACTGTTACATGCGTCCAATCTACAGCTGAGTTCACTGTCTCCCGATGCATCCTCTAGTAGCATGTCTGGTAGACCGCTCTAAGAGTTCAATCTACTTGAGTCTCCCGACGAAACTTCCTGCGAGCCTTCCAGTCAACCGTAAATTCCTAACGCCAATGCTCCTAGAAATTCCGGATTTGACTCCATTACCTTAACAAGATGCCCGGTACATGCCGAAACACTTGATCTAGGGCGCATGTTAATTTTTTACTTATCATAATCATAATGTAAAACCCGAGAAAAATCGGTATGTCTAATATAGCTGATATATGAAGTTTTGATGCTTGTTTTTGCTATGTTTTACTATTTGGTGTTAAAGAACGCGATGAAAGCTTTCAAAGTCACCGACTATGCACAATTTGGAGCTCGGACTAAAAAGATATGAACGATTGAATTTTCGGGCGTGATCGATCGCCAAAGTATACGCGATCGATCAGACCAGTTTCGGAAACGAAATCAAGGCTGACGTGATTGATCGCCACGGGTAACGATCGATCGTATTTACTGTGAGTTGCGACTTTGGTGCTTGTGATTGATCGCCACCAGAACTATCGATCGTATGTATTGTGATCACGCGAAAGGGATGTAGCGATCGATCACCTAGCGCCGCGATCGATCGCACTCGCAAGTGTCCAAAACGGAAGCTACATTTTGTTGGGAATTTTGTTAGGATTTTAATGGGAAAAGGATACCAAATCCTAACCAAACTTGAAGTGCACGTCCATATAAAGATTTTGGAGAATTCCTATTGGAGGAAGAGACCATGATAAAGAAGGATTTGCTTAAAGAGGAGAAACCCTAAACTCTATATAAATACAAGAGAGTGGATGGTTTCTATTCATATCAAAACCCTAGATCTAGAAAGCTTGCATTTTTCTCCTTCCCACGTTCACCCTTCTCTCAAGCCTCTTCTTGGTGTGAGTCTTCATCCAAAGCTTAGAGCGGAGGCATTGTCGCTAATCGAAGGAGGCAAATGATGCATAAGGACGAGACTTTTGTGGAACAAAGAGTAGGATGGTTTTTCCCCTTCTCTTTCTTTTATCTATATAATATATATGTGCTCTCAATCAGTCTTACGATATATATATTGCTTTGATCAATTTGAGTTTGATGATTCATGATTCTATATGCAATTCGTATTGCGCTATGCTCTTTTATACTTTCATGCTAGTCTCTAGATGAGAATAATGTCCAAGTTTGTTGCTTTATTAATCATATTGATGTCAAAAGTTCTGATCTTGTTCTTTTATTATTTAATCACGTTATTTTTAGTGGTCATAATTATTGTCTCGTATTAAAAGTCCTTGTTATAAAGGGTTAGCCATCTAAGACTGTTATGTAAGATATGAAACATAATAAAGGTGTGCAATTAAGTAATTTCAGCACATTCTAGGATCTGTAATAAGCCTAGGAGGGGAATAAATAAGTCTGATAATACTTTATTAACATTAATAAGGTGTGGTAATATGAAATACTTAAGTATAATTAAGAATCTTAATCTCGGACAAAACTGTTTCTGTGCCAATAGTCTATATTAAATAAATCATAACTAATTAAAAAAATCGAAAAAATATAAAGTCAGTGGGGTTAAAAACTAGACTCATAAGGCTTTTATTGGTAAAAATTTCAGAGTCTAAGACTTACGGTACAAAGTACGGGAGCAGTCGGAAGGAAACTGTTTTGCATGAGACAGTATTCTGTAATCAGGATAAAAACATTAATACTTAAATAACACTGTGATATTGTGTGAGACGAATTAAAGTATCATTACTATTCATTACACTACTGATTTTGGATTATCACAGTAAGGTTGATTAAGTAAAAAAATTAATATTATGGGGTAATCCTTAGTGATCGAATGAACTATAATTTCTGTTTTCATATAAGCGTTTAGTGTCGGTTTGAATTTCCACTTGGAAATCAAATCATCAAGATTCTATTCTCAGTCCTGGTTTTGAATAGGTATATTATAAATCTTAATCTTTTCTGGGAGGTTCCTATCTAGGGCTATGCATGAAAGTATGGGTCAATGATATTAGAATTTGATCTATACTCATATGGTGAGGTTTGGTTATATGAGATATTGATTATTCTTATTTACTCCTGGAGTGAGTTGTGATCTGATGAGAGACCTTGATATTCTATTCATACTCCTTGAGTGAGTTACTAGTGGTAAAAGTTACCTTGATTCTCAGAAAGTTGAGACCCCTACCATTGTCAAAACGTTATTCAGTCTGATGTTGACTTGTTTCTCCACTAGAGACCTTGAGAGGATCTCTCCGAGGTGGAATCATAGTATGCTCATGAGCCATTGCCAGGTCTTGCTAGATTTCCGATTATTTATGCCCGAAAGGAGGCGCTATACGTATGTTTAGACTGTTGACATTACGGAAGGTCCCCAGTCTCCGCCCATTGTGTCTGTAAGTACTGGTGGGGCTAGCATCCTAGACGCATGACCGGGTTCCGAAGGAAGAACCTCTAGGGTAGTTCTGGTATATTATTTAGCCACTTGCGAGTGGTAAGTTCAACGAGCAGAAATTGTAACTCCTTGCACTATAAATTAGAGCCATTGGTAAAATCATTATTCTCTCCTTATAGGTTGATGTTCAGAGTCCTATGATTTATTATTCTTTCCCTATACTTGCGAGTCGGGAACTGTTGTTGACTAACCTTTCTTTTTATATAAATAGACCTTAAGTTCAATCCAGATGTCATTGAGTACCAACTATTCATTTGTTATATATTTCTCTTCATCCTGTTAATTTCTTTTCAGTGGGTTTTTACATCCTACTGAGTGTTTCTATGAAATACTCATGCATCCTCTAATGCAGGCGCGAAAGATAACTGAGACAGGATGGTTGCAGTAGTAGGAAGGAGTTGATGACGCCAAGAAGAGATTAGAGATTGCTTTAGTATTATTCAGTTACTTGATTTGATACTTTATGAGATTGTTGGCCAATGTGTGCCAAAAAACCTGAGATTGGATTTTATTGACTTTGTTAAAGTTTATTTGTTGTAATAAAGACTAAGTAAGTTCATTTCATAATTTATAATGATGTTTGGATACTGTAATACACTGAATTGCTGGATGGCCGGTTACACATCCTTTCGTGATGGCATAATTGGTTTTGGTTCTTTTGACTCATTTGATCTTCTAAGGTAGATTGTCTATTGGATTGACTAAACTGAGGAGTAGAGGCTGGTTGGTAAGGCAGTTGTTGGCTTAGGAAATCTTGTCTAGGGCCCTGGTGAAGTTGCTTCCAAGGGTAATTAGGATGGTCATCCCACCTATGAAGACCTTGGGCCTCATTCACATACTTGCTTATAAAATCAGGGTACTCATGGGCAAAAGGGCACTCCACTGAGGTATGAATAGGACTTAAACAAAGGGTATATAGTTCCGAAATAAAAGAAGTTGTGGATTGTAGGGAAGATGTGCTATCCCTAAAGTTGGAGTAATTATCCCACCCACGATTGCAATTATCATAATATAAGGGATATGGGTGGTAAGGCACTTCATAAGAAGGGAAAATAGGTGTTTGTGCAGAATAATAATCATTGAAGCACATATATGAGTTCTCATGGCTAAATCCATAGAAAAGTGAAGACATTTCTTCACCAAACAATTATCAACATCTAAACCACATTATCACACATCCACAAATCATAAAAACAACCCTAGATATAAATAACTAGCAATCAGCAATCCTAGATATCGACAACTAACAATCCTAATAGCGACAACTAGCACGACAGGCTGTCACAGAAAGAAAGGAAAAATAACCAAGCACTCAATTAACTAGAAAGGAAAGGAATAAGAGAATACAAACTATGAGAAGGGTTGGCCCTTCTAACATTGGTGAGAATTCCACATCTTCTCTTAATACTACACAAAAAGAAAAGCACAAATTAAGCTACTAAAAGTTAGACTAAAGTAAACTAAACTAAACTAAACTAAACTACTCTAGCTACACTAAGAATCTGGTAAACTATTGGCTTCTATCCCTGGCAACGGTGCCAAAAACTTGATCGTTTCAATATAAGAACCCTTGTAAGTGCACAAGGTAATTGTACTACAACGAGTATTTAAGGGTTGTCGAACTTCAGGGACGGATGAATACTTTATCAAATTCAAGAGAAAATTCGCATTTTTTAATTAATCTAAAGAAAGCAAGGAACTTTAACTAAACTAAACTATTTTGAATCAACGTAGAGAATTATCAAGGCAATGAATCCATCACTAGACATGCAATTACTACTCTTAATTATTATTACCCATAATTTGACATGATATGGTAATTTGTGTTCTTAGTCGGACACACAAACCATTAATGAATTCACTCACGTTCTTGGTCGGACACGAAAGTTTATCCACTATTATGTAATCAATTCTATCCTTGGTCGGGCATAAAATCAATCACAAACCTGTTCTTGATTAGACACAGGGATTAAAAAGATCTAATTTCATTCATAATCAATTAAGTCTATGGTCAAGCACTCAAAAGAAAATTCATGAAACAACATTAAGCATGAATCATATCAACTTTATTAAATCAAACTAACAAGAGTAGCAATACACATATCTAGGGCTTCATGTAGCCTTGACAAAAAATTTAGCTAGACATAGAAAGAGAGAAAAGAAAAACCTATTTTTGTAGATCCATTGGCAAGAATCACTTCTTCTTCTTTGGTCTAAAAGACTCCTTCTTCTTGCTCCTCTCTAGCCTCCAAGATCTATTCTCTAATGCCCAACACGTTCCCTTTAAGGCCTATTTATAAGGTTGAAGAGAAAACGCGCAAAAGCCCTTCCAATTCCAAGTCAAAATAGGTCAAATTTCGGTTTTGTGTATACGGCGATTGATCGCTGCGTATTGCCGATCGGTCGCTTTCTCGGTTTCTTCCTACAACACAATTTTCCAATAGTCATAACTTTTCGCTCCGAACTCCGAATTGTGCGCGGTCAGTGGAGTTGGAAAGTTGACTTCTTGAAATTTAACATGAAGCTTGAATCAATCAATTAGAGATATGCACACGAAGTTATGAAGATTTAACCATTGGAGCCACTTTTCACCACATTTCTGCATCTTACGATTATTTTCCTACAAAAACCAAAAATTATATTAAAGTATCAGTAAATATCATGGTTTTCAAAACCGGACCGGACCGGCCGGTCCGACCGCGGAGAACCGGAACCGGGCTGGAAACCGGTTCGGTTCACCCGGTTTACCCCGGTCTGGTAAACCGGCCGGTTTTTTTCAAACCGGCCGGTTTGTCTTAAACCGGACCGGTCCGGACCGGTCACGGATTTTTTTTTTTTTTTTTTTTTGAAAAAAGTTGTTGTTTGAGGGGGGATTCGAACCCCCCCCCCCCCCCTTCCTCCCAAACCAACAGCCTTAACCACCTGGGCTACCTGGGCTCTTATGTTAATATGATACAAATTAACTATTTAATATATATTTACCATTTATACTTCAAAACCGGGTCATTCCGGTTTGACCCCGGTTTGACCGTGGTCAAACCGCGGTCCAACCGGACCGGCCATCGATCCGGGTCGATGGCCGGTCCGGTTTTGAAAACCCTGGTAAATATAATTAAATACTAACATAAATATAAGTTTAGGAGCTAATAAAATGCATATTTCATATGTAGATCAGTGTTACTCATAAGTTCTCATAGACATACTCATTCTTAATCCTATCTCTCCTAGTTATCCCTCGTATTCACCTTCACATTCTTATTTCGGCTACATTCAATTTATCTATATAACTTTTCTTTAAAGCCAAACATTCCGCTCCATAGAGTATTGCAGTTCTAATTTTTCTCCTATAGAATTTGCCTTTAAGCCTAATTTTTTACTTAATATGAAAATAATGTATTTAGTAGGTTTTAAGCTAGCTAAAAAGTGGTTGCTTGGATATCTTGGTGTGGTTGTGTGGCACATTAATGGCTAACTACTCATGGAGGGTTCCTTGTTTTCAGGAAGACCAACCACCTTGGCATATGATTATCTGTACACTCCTATAAGTGTGCATGAAGACTTAGTTGGGAGACATTGCTTTCTGTCAGTATTCATTTGTGTTCTTCGCTCATTGATGAAAGACATTGGAAGCTCAATTAATAAGAAGTTAACTTAGGTGGGTTGAAGGTGCTGATATTTTAAAACTTTTGTTCTAAACTTCTAATGCACGTATTGCAAAAACATAGCAAAAAAAGTGTATTTCAATTTCTTTTGGCTGACAAAGAAATTTTATTCAACTAAAATAAATAGATATTACAAATAGGGAGTTCTCCTCTACAAAGAACTCCGGACAAAAAAATAAAACTGATCAACAACTTCCCATAAAAATAGGATGATAAACATTCAGTAGAAGCTCCATAGCCATAGACACTGCGGCGCGCACAACTCCGTTGCAGAGGACCTCTAACTCAAACATCTTGGGCTATCTCCAAATGGCCAAAAAACGAATGCCGATTAACCAAATATACATCTCTTGAGAGAAATATACAATGGAATCACCAAGCTGAGTTCCAGGTAGCAACATCACAACTAGTAGCCCAGGAGATAATCGCTCAACTGTGAGGCGGCTACTGTAAATTCGGGTGCTTGAATGCACGCCGATAGCAACAGAGGTTGGTTTCTTACTACATGAACATCGACCTAGTCGAACACTACTCAATTGGGGCTCGCTCACATAATAAACAAACCAATTGTACCCAAGGAGAATGAGATCTGACGACAGGGCCAACCTGAGCAAATGCCCCAAGAAGACAACCAACAAATGATTCGCCTTCGTCCATGAAGCCTTCCACTGAATCCACCAAAGCATCCACTTGAAGGCCGGGGGAAGAGGATCATAAGAGTAGGAGGAGGTGGGGAGGAGGAGAAGCACAGCTTTCCTCTCACTGCAAGTGGAGAAAAGATGAGGGGAGGGGGGTTTCTGCTGGAAGGGACCACTCTAGTTCTTTTAAGAACTTAGAGAGCTCCAAAATGATGATACAGGCACAAAAAGTGTATTTCAGTATTGAAACCAATGAATGTCGTATTGGATATTGGTCGACCAAAGAGACAAAAATATCGGAGATAGTGTAAAAAAATATCAGTGGTCTAAAATTAGTTTTTACAATATAACTTCTAAAATAAGTGATACTAATTTAGACAAGTATAAATTTTAAAATATGCATAAAAATGCATATATAATTCAAAATATGTGTTTGCATTTTAAACCCGTATCCTTCCATTTGGAATAGGATGGGAAAACAAACAGGAAAGATAATTTTTTTTAAATTTTTTTAAAAATAAAAATTAAATTATTTTTTAAAAGTACCAATATATCGAATTGAAACCAATATATCGGTTATCTATTGCCAATATATTGGTGATATTTTAAAAAAAAGCCAAAGTCGATATTACACTATCATTTTATCGGTTGAAGCCCGATATCGATATGTCAGCGATCGATATACCTCTGATACAACTTTCCATGATTGAAACTGTGCATTTTGCATCAGAATGAGATCATTAAAATTGCCATGAAGCTCCCACAAGTAAGCCACATTCACGAACTGGAGGTGCGTTCATTGCCAAATTTATTCCTAGAACCATCCTCAACGAGGTTATGAAAAGATACATGTACACTGAATTTTTAGAAATATATGGCCCTGTTTCTTGGTCCATGTGATTTCAATTGCGCGGCCAACTTTAACACGGGGCAAACGGATTTTGAATCACACGCCCCTTCTTATATGAGACAAGTCAATTTTTATGGGGAGTTTAGATTAGTTGTTTAGGCTTTCGGGTTGGCAAGCTACTTGATTATACCTTAGTCACATAATAATTGATATTTATGCATGATTGGGATTTTTAATGGGCTAGAATTGACGTAAACATTGAATGGCTACCTCCCATCGTGTACAGAAGTCTAGCATTGTTGCCAAAAGAATGTATAGAAATCTAGGTTGAGCTAAGTTGAAAAAGAAAGGCAGCCTGAGCTAGTATATGCTGTCGCAATCTGGGTGCAATAGATTTAAGGAGGACAACTTAGGATTTATTCAAGCTCAATCCCCTTCGTGCGCCTCATTTCCCCTCACAATAAAATACTTCGTCACATTTAATAGTCTCATTTAGCACCAAAATAACATTTGTCACGGTCGATTAATTGCCTTATTTCATAGTCCCTCTGTCACTACCCACTTTTTTAGGATGTGGCAGGTATTTCAAGACGGAGGGAGTATTATTTTTGTCAGTTCAATTAGGGGATATAGTTAAAAGAGTTAGTGGGTTCTAAATTGTAGTGAAATATAAGAATTTTTCAAATGTGAATTATTGAAGTGGGACATAGCACAAAAATTTTAGCCAACTAGCATTGGGCATATGCAATTTTATCATACCAAATAATTCGAATAAAATTCACAAGAAAATTCCGATAACAATGAGGTTATCAAGTCTTATGGTAAATAATTTGGCATAAGCACCTTTGTGAATAGTCCATGTGTTTAGTGTTGACACAAACGGGAAATTGAGGGGTCAAACGTGGGCCTCAAGATGGTCAAGGTGTGGACCATGGTTTTCAAAATCGGACAGGCATCGACCCATATTGATGGCCAGTCCGGTTGGACCGCTGTCAAACCGCGGGTTGAATTGGATTGACCCGGTATTTGATGTTAGGAGTGAAGCCCACCTCAAATATCTATATATATATATATATATATATATATATATTTATGCGTTATTAACGTCAAAACTTGTGTAGCTCAGTTGGTTAATGACTTGGGTAACTTGTATACAAGTCCCCATTTTGAATCCTGTTGTAGGCAATTTTTTTTCGCAAAAAAAAATACGGTGACCTAATCAGATTCTGGTGGGTCAACCGTTCAGTTCGTAAGAAAATCGGTTGGTTCAATTGACAGGGATGAACTGTCCTAAATGAACCGGTTCTTTGGCCGGTTCCGGTTCTCCGCAGATGGTCCGGTCCGATTATGAAAATCATGGTGTGGAGTAAGCGATAAATGAGTGGGATTTTACTCCCACTCTATCGGCTGCTCTCCTACAAAGGGGGAGTGAACCTCGGGTTGCCTATGCAAGAGGAGGTCTTGAGTTCGAATCTTTACTTTGTTGGCCACTCACAATTAAATATCCCGAGAAATTATTATGCGGAATGCATGCCATGGAAATATAGAGAAGAATGCCAATTGCGGAGCGTCACGCCTTACAAACATGACTGTTTAGCACTCAGGCATGTGTCATTTAGTAGTTCATGTTCTCCACTATGGGGCTGTTTGGTTGGTGAATTTTAATGAATCTGAGTCATGATTAATAGAGAATTTATTTAGGCTGACTCGGTGTAAAATGAGAATGTAGTTTGGTTGTTGAATTGAAAATTCATACTTTAGTGAATCACCTCACGAGGAGATTAACAAATTAAGCATGAATTGAACAAAATACTCTTTCAGCCAAAATTTTAAATTCACTCTAAATTCTTAAACCAAACATGATTCAATTATTATCTCCTAATTCATGCTTAATGTGGAACCAAAATCACGAACCAAACAGCCCCTATATTTCTCCGGGTATACAAATCTTATTAGGAGAATGTTGGGTACAATGGCCTAGCCACATCATTTTTATGCCCGGGTGCCAGGAAGCCGTCAATCCCCAGGATCGATGACACACGCTTTAGCTGGTTGGCCACAAAACAGCTGAGTGCATGCATAAAGCGTGTGCGGCATCCGTCTTTGAGATCGAAGGCTCCTTGACGCCCTGGAGTGGTGTGCAGGATACTTCCAATGGTTTCTTCCTATTGATACCTACAATTTTCTCTCATGCGCAAGACCTTTTTCCTCTTTACAATTAGAATTACGAATGAGATGGTAGGCCAGCTATGCCCCTTGAAGTAGTCAGCCATCTAAGACTCGCACTCTCCAGCCAGGCCAAGTTGACCAAACGCTCTAAAGAAACTGGGCTAAATATGAGAAACCTTGAGAGAGAAACAGGTCAATGACCTCTTGGGAGATTTGAGTTACTTTATCCAAATCCAAACAAAACAAAAAAGCTCTTACTGCAATTTCCTAATATAATCATTAATGTTTAGTTTACCTTTGATTTTGGCAGCTTTGCTTCTATATTTTAGTGGCATCAGTGGCTGAAGCCAATCACATTTATAGCCATGAGCATTTGGTCATATAGTTGGGGTGCAATGATTCAAACGTGCCCTAGTGCAGCTAGACCCCTGCATGTATAAAATATGAACCTATCTTTTTACACTAGGCAACTCCCATACGCCACCAGGATACAAATATGAAGGCAAGAGATATTTTTGTAAAATTGGGTGTTCAAATCATAGCCCTTCCCTGAGTGCAACAAGGCAAGAGTAGCCTTTTTCTTTTGTCTCAATTTGTTAAACCTCCACCAGCAGTCATAAAACCAATAGAAAATAAATGTCATCATCTTTCTTCCTTCACCAAACCCAAACCTATATAATCAATAATGATAAAAGGTGGGTCATTAATCCCCCCTGCTTATGTTATCCATTTTCCTAATAGATTAAGCCAAGCGTGATTGGCAACGAATGGAAAATTTGTATCACCTTCTCTTTTTTGTAAAATTGGGTGTTCAAACCATAGCCCTTCCCTGAGTGCAACAAGGCAAGAGTAGCCTTTTTCTTTAGTCTCAATTTGTTAAACCTCCACCAGCAGTCATAAAACCAATAGAAAATAAATGTCATCATCTTTCTTCCTTCACCAAACCCAAACCTATATAATCAATAATGATAAAAGGTGGGTCATTAATCCCCCCCGCTTATGTTATCCATTTTCCTAATAGATTAAGCCAAGCGTGATTGGCAACAAATGGAAAATTTGTATCACCTTCTCTTTTTTGTAGAATAAAGGTGGGCATAGTTAATACCATAATCAGATGAGGCAGGCAGACACTGAGGAGGGATGGTTAGTTTGTTGTGGAGGAGCCATCAATCAAACTCATGGCATTTGACTTGTCCCAGATGGGGTCCTAAGGATAGCATGAACAACAACCCTTTCTCCACCTAAAAGAGACCAGACCTCCTGTTTCTCCAGATTCATAAGCCTCATGATGGTTAGATTAGAAGATTGAAAAAGAATTATCTTCTGCAGTGGCCATGGTCCCCAATCGCCATGATCTTGAGCCAACCTTCCACCTTAGGCTAATCAGAGATAGTCGACTGATCGTGTGCATTGTACCCATCAGACATCATTAGTGTTAGGGATGTCATAATCATGAAATGGTGATTCCTGTGAGCTAGGAAAAAGAGAGGAGGATAAAGAAAGAGCTAGCTAATTCTAAATAGGAAAGAGCTATTATGCGCCATGTTGCATACTTCGAATATGCGCGATCTGTCAAGTAGATCGATCTGACAATTTGCGCGCACTTGGGCTCATACCCGATCGAAATCATGCAGCCGGAAGAGGATGGCGCTTTTACATGGGCGTGCGCAAGGCGCGACTCAAGATAATATGGAAGATGGAAGAAAAGAGAAACTAGTGTGTAGGAACTAGGAAGACAGCAGCAAGTGTTAGTGCCGGCATTCCTACTTTGGGGACCATTCCATAAGTGAAAGACTTGAGGCTTCTGCTGGTACACGTGCATCCCAGATTCAGATAACTTGAGTGTAAATGTTTGGTTTCTTCCCCATTCCACGTGAGCCTGTACTTCTACGAGTCTGATTATCACATATTTCCCCCCCTTTTTCTGGTTTCGTCTCTTTCACTCTTTCATATGTGCTTTGGAGTGAATGCCTTCCATGTATTTTAGATGACAATTCACCTGGATGAGATAGTGTCTTACGTGCGCTTGATGGTGATGTCCCTCCTCAACAAAGCCTGAGCTGGAAGGGAGAAGGCATTTGCTTGTAGTTTTTCTACCACAATGACAGAGAAAGGGGAATAGATGGGGAAAGAAATGCTGAGATGCCAACTGGAGTTGCAGATTAAACAAGTGATGAAGAAGATTTGTTTAGTTCTAATATATAATGGAAGGTAAAGAACTGCTTGGGGGATGTTATTGTAAATGATAGTATAACAATATCTCAACTTGCATGCATGGCTTCTTATTGCTTGATATCCCAGTGGGAAAACAATAATAGTGACAAAATTTGGATTTTGAAACTAAGGGTGCTTTTGGGAGGCCGTTTTTGGGCTCAAAAGCCACTATATAATCGTTTTAACACAAAATCTTGTTTGGGAGATATATTTTATACAAAAATGATTTTACTATAAGAAAAATAATTTTTTCATAGAACTTGGTCTCAAAGCTATTTTTTAGAAATTTTGTACTGAAGCGTGGGGAATGGGGAATAATGTGGAAATGATTCTATTTGTCCTTCCCTAGGGAGTTTCATTATTTCGTTCTTTTATGAAAGGTAAAATTATCACACGAGATACTTATTATTTATTCAAAATTTACCCATTTAAACAGGTTTTAAGGATTGGCTATTAACAAAATCACTTTAGGTTAGGGATGGGCGTTACCGTACTTTTCATACTTCAACTTTGTTATAACAAAAATAATTTTATTCAAAAACCACTTTTTACAAAAGCAAAAGCCGATGCCAGACACACCCTAAAAAATATCTCTATCAAAACAAAAATTCAAAAGTGCCCATCATAGTTTGATTAGTTCAAAATAAGTAGTCCATATTGACTTTAAAGTACTTTAAGACAAATTAGGTATACTGCAGACTCCAATCTATTCATGGAGGCTCTTGGTCATCAGGACCCACATCTGATTCCAACTGCTATAATAGTTTAACCTTGGATGGAGGAAGGGAGGAAATGATTAGGCAGGCCTCTAGCATAGACTAGCTGTTTTTTGTACAACTTGTACTTCTTGACATTGGAAAAGATGTGAAGAGAATAGAGGCAGCCCTTGCTGGCCGGCCCCTACATATATCCCTCCATCTTTATCACTAGGCCTCTTGACCTATAAATTCTCTTGCTTCCTTCGTTGAGTCAATCAGTGTAACATGATCCTCGTAACATAATTCATGCTTTTGAGCCTCTTTTGATGTTTTGTGTACAGATGGGTCTTCCCTCTCTGGACTGCATGGTCCAGACCAGTCCTATTGGAGCTAAGTGATGTGACAACAAGATGGGTCCTACAGAAATGATGCACTGGCACAGGCGTATAAGGTTGTAATTCTATCTGTAATTGGCACAGTCGAATAGGCTTGTGACTCTGGCCGATGGTAACTTATGGCAGTTGTATGGTTACTGGTCCTTCTTTGGCCACAGTAGAAAGAATCGAAGAACAACAGGAAGAAATGGTGAGATAGTTTATATATTGGAGAAAGGCTTGGAAAGGAAGAAATAATAGATTTCCCTGTTGTCTCACTCAGTTCTTCATGGAGGGCAAGGTTGATCATGGCAAGTTCAAGAGGGTTTGCGTGTTCTGTGGAAGCAGTTCTGGCAATAGGAAGATCTTCAGCGATGCTGCTCTTGATCTTGGAAGAGAACTGGTCAGTTTTTCCAAGTTTGAATTGGGTAGAGAAACCTTTTTAGTTTTAAGCAATGGTTTTCATGATATCTGTCAAGTAGACCATGTTAAACTGCTAGAATGAATGGGGAGATGAGTATCATGTGGTTGCAGGTGAACAGGAGGATAGATTTGGTTTATGGAGGAGGGAGTGTGGGATTAATGGGTCTAATTTCTCAGACAGTTCATGATGGTGGTTGCCATGTTCTTGGGTAAGAACTGATAAGGAGGTAGCTGCAATTGACTTTTGTTTTCATTTATTAAGGAAACATGTTTACAGATTTCTAAAATTTCTTTTTTACAATGTTTTTATTTAAATTAAATTTGTACAGGATCATCCCAACAGCTCTAATGCCTCTGGAGGTAAATCTGTTTCCTTCTTTGTTTATTCATATTAAATCTATTTCTGATCAAGCACAAAGTGATCATACACTAGAAACAAACATCTCTGATGAGCTTACATCTCCTTCCCAGTATAAACCTTTTAGAAAATTGGAAATTTTCACTCTAGATGAACTAGGCATGTGATCCTCATTGTCAATTAATCACATTTGCCCCCAAATCAGATATTGTCTAAATGCTCTGCAAGTAGTCATTACAATAGGAACGGCAGTCATACTTCTGTGCCAAAAAATTTGGTTAGATGTTGCCAAAAAAAAAATTAGAACTTAGGAGTCTTCTTTCTCTTCTTTTTTTCCTAATCCATTTCTGACCCTAGATTACTTATCAAATAGATATCTGGCCAAACAGTTGGTGAAGTAAGGACAGTTTCTGACATGCATGAAAGGAAGGCCCTCATGGCCAAACAGTCTGATGCTTTTATTGCTCTTCCTGGTAAAATGTTAATTTTCATAACCTGCTGTTTTGAAGATAGGCCCTTTTCCTTCTACAAATTCGCTTCCAAACATTATAATCTGATATAAAGTGGAACTATGAAAATACGCAGGGGGATATGGAACAATGGAGGAGCTGTTGGAGATGATCACATGGTCACAACTTGGAATTCACACCAAGCCGGTAGTAAAATGACCAATTTCTGTTTCCATAGAAGGAACATTATATATTTTGACTCCCAAAGATAAGTAATTTGTGACATGAATTATAGGTTGGTCTGCTAAACGTTGATGGGTACTACAATTCATTGCTTGCTCTATTTGACAATGGAGTGGAAGAAGGCTTCATCAAGCCAGCTGCTCGTGACATAGTGCTCTCTGCTCCAACTGCCAGGGAACTGATGATAAAGATGGAGGTGTTGTTGCCCTTTACCAAAATAATAATACCAATAACAATACTATTATCATAACTATTTGGTTCATTTTTAAAACCAAATAGGACTATTAACATGGAATGGAGGGAGTAATTAATATTGTTATTATGATAAACATTAAAAATACCGATGTGGGTGCATGTCTCATTTTAATCTGTCTCTATTCATTTTGCAGAACTACACTCCAGTACATGAGTCAGTTGCTTTAACTAAAAGCTGGGAGATTGAGCAGCTGGGTTATCTTAAAACAGCAAATTCTCATTGACACCTTATTCTTCTGCCATTATTTAGTTTCTCCTGGTGATTTTTTTGTTTTCTCTTCCGCATTTGTAAATGAATAATCCACACATGTAGGCAAAACTACCTATCAGGTTCTCTTCTCTCTGTTGCCAATTCAATTGCAGAAAAACTGGCTAGTCTCAGCTGTTCTTAGTTTCTGTGAAGCAATCACAGAAATTACTATACTTATCTCAGTTTGGTGGCCTAATTCTAAAGTACTTGTTACCCAAACACTTGGACAGAACAAGATGTGACATGTGCATTCAATAGTAAACTGGAAGTGTTGTGTCACTTCAGTCCACTGTTAGGCCCATGATATGAATGCCTTGCAGCTATGAAACACCCCTTAAAGACTCCAAAGTTTTGCCCTCCAAGTTTAGCTGGAACTCTGTGAATGGCTAGGCCATGCCTTGAGCACCAGTTGAGTATCCATTTTTACTTTCACTTAGGACTTGTGCAGAAAAAGATAAGGTAGAGAAAGAGAGAGGTCAGAGGATGTTGCTTGATCCTCTGGGGACCCAGTATTCACTTCAGAGTTGATATGCTTCCTTTTTTTTGGTAACAATTGAAATGCTTCCTTACAGCAATGAAAAGCCAAGTAGTTGCTTAAAGTCACAGGTGAAGGAGATGCGATGGGGGCCCCAGTCCTTTTGGAACCATCAATTATTCGTACTTCTACCGGTGTCTTGTTGTCCTCCGAAGGATGTTGACTTGTACTGCTCTATTCTTCAGTGTAGATTGTGCTCAACTCTTATTAATTACCCCATCTGTCCCACATTAATTGTCTAGACTAAAAGTACAAAATTAACTAAAATTAGTCTATTTCCGATTTTCAGTCGAGACAATTAATATCAGACAGAGGGAGTATAGTGTAATTACATAACCAAGATGGAAAACAGTATATGAGAAGTGCGTGAGTCGAATTACTAGAGTGGTCGGATCAACCAATATATTTCACCACATCTTATGTCTTCTGTAGACAGTAAATAACAAAGAAGGGAGAATTCTGTACATATAACGCATGTAGAATAGCTTGGGAGGCAGTGCTGCCACCCTTTCCTATTTCCTATGAAAGAAACTCATGTTGTGCGAATGAATTACTACTGTCTGGGATGAATGCTCTTTTTCCTTTTCTCCAACTTGTTGATTATTTCTACTAAATGGCTTAGCGTAGTCATTTTTTAATACATGGGCTGATGGGCAAGGGCATGCTTCTATTTTATTCTTTTCGCAACTGATGGGCATGCTTCAAGTGACCACATTTTCTGCCAAATGTTCCAGAGAACTGATGTTCTAATTTTTGGAAACTTCTCGTTTGCATGTTTCCAATAGGTGATCATTTCAAGTTGAAGCATCTCAGCAAAAAAAATCTTGTGAGAGTAGTAAGAATTTAATACATGTGAACTTCTTAAAACGTTCCTTAAAAAAACTAATAATTGTTGCATATCACGCAGACCAACTATTACAAGCTTACTCATTATTGCAAGTAAGCTCTTTGCAAAAGCAAGACTTGGGATCTAATGCGATTGGGCTATTCAATTGTGACAGCGCATTAGGAGACGTTTACAGTGACTGATAAATCTTTGTATCAATACAAATTAACTCTGCTCTACAGTCTCCAGTTCCATCCCTGCTCACAGTTCACCTATGTGCTATACTTGGTGGTAATACCAAAGAAGATTGAAAGAGAAGCACTCATTTATGGGTGATTCAAACTTTGTGCCCCATGAACTTGAATGCGAAAGTTAACTTTGGTCGACTAAACGATCTTGGATGTTGTTTAAAAAAAAAAGATCTTTGTGCTGTTTAAAGTTCCTTGGCATGAATCTTAGAAAAATTTTCTTAGAAGATCAAAGTTCTACATAAAGTAAAGTGCGGAGGAAATATCTTAGAAGATTTTTTTTTTGCTTTTTTAATGAAAAAAGAGCTATTTAGAGGTCCTAGAGAATTGAGTATGCCTAGAGCGAAGTTAATTCTTAGTTATCTAGCAACAAACTGGAACTGGAGGGAATTTTCCAAATTAGAACACACTTTAAGAAGACAAGGTGCAAGGAACAACTAATAGGATATCTGGTTGTCCAAAAAAGTCAAAAGGCCATTTAATGTTGGTGCTTCATGTTTTTAAGCACACAAGCAGCACCATTTTCATACCCCAAATGAAATAGGTTGCACTTGTTACAAAAACTCCCTCCATCCTGTTTTATGCTCCATATGGTCAATTTAAGTGCCATTGAACCCTTCCCCCCCCCCCCCACTATTTGGGGTTTTCACCATCTAAAAGAAATCAACATTTTTCAGATGGAGTATTTTATATTTGAAAAAGAATACAGGGGGCTAATAATGAAATTCTTAAGAAAGCACTAAAAACAGTATTAACTTACGAACAGCTCTCTTCATTACACAACACCAATACTTAAAATTACAATCTGGCAGTGGCACTTCTTTCAGCTTCCAAGTACAATCAAGGATAAAAAGAGTCACCAAGGTTAAAAAGAAATCAACAAGCCAGCTGAACGCCACCAGTACAAGCTACTACAACTTGGAAATCTTTTTTGCAGCTTAATAACAGCTCTCAATCTCTCTGCCAATCACTGAGTGTCTCTCAACTCTTCTCAGAGGCTTTGAATAATTCAACGATGGATCAGAGCTCATGCTGTTTGTGTCTCCATGAACAGTACCAGGCTTCTGGTGGAACTGGCTCTCATCCATGGACTGCCTCTGTAGTCTGGTTGGATTAAAGATCCTCCGTTTGGCCTTAGTAGATTCTGTCAAATTCATGTAGTTGGGCTTCCCACTGTAATTCGATTCAGCTCGTTCCGAAGTGACAGCAGTAGGTCCAGACATGGGCGTGGTGGATGTACATATGGAAGATGAAGATGGGGAGCTCTCATCGCAATGATAATCAGAACTTGGGTACGGAGAGGAGCGGTTACTTGATTGCTTTGCAACAATGGCTGGAGGTGGTTTTGCTGAAACCCTTGTGGTCACATTGTTTTTCCTCACTTTAATTGAATTAGGCTCAGCAGGTTTCTGGCGAAAACCATAGACATCTTCACAGCTTTTTGAAAAGGGTGTCTCTGAGGGGTCACTGTGCACTTGCTCCATTAATCTGTTCTCCCAGGGCTTTGCAGCCATCCAACGCTCCAACCAGCTCCAACCCCAGTTACTTTTGTCTGGTTCATAGTGCTTAACATGACCAAATGACCGATACAGTTTCAAATTTGAATCTAATCTCATTTGCTGGACCAAGTGACAGAAAGAAGTTGCACAACATCAACATTACTTGGCAGGTTTGTAGGAAAGACCAATTCTCATAAACATCAATTATATGCAAATAGAAAAGCATATCAAGTGCAATTAATAAAAATTTGAATTGTAGTTGTAGCAATTGATTATGAGAACCTGTTGGGAAAGCGAGTAAACCATAGCTCTTTCTCTCTTAATTGCTCCCTCTTGCCTCATTTGAAGCTTGGCTCTTATCTCTTCAAGTGTACCCTGACTATCACACCATCCTTCCTGAGACATCACCGAAGATAAGAATCAACCAACGATAAACCAAAGGAAAAATACAAATCCACACGAAAAGAGAATTCGAGTAGTATTGCCAACCTCAGCCTCTTTCAAAAGATCATTCTTGCTCCGACGACTATCTAGCAGCTGCTGGACTGCTTGTCCCTCCATGGACATTCGTACTTGACGGGCACGAACTCGCGCCTGAACACGGACCAGAGCCTGCATACATCTCAATGTCACGGCCGCCTGGTTCCGAACCTGTCTTCCCCGAACAATAGCTTGTAGCCTAACAATTCCTCTGAGAGCCTTCAATGCTCTCCTCGCCTACAAACCCCACAACACACCAGTTCCAATCACATCATCAATTCTCTAGTCTCTAACAGCACAAATCTACACTTAAGGAAAAATCTCACAAAAACAGAAAAATTACGCGAAAAACAGAATAGTCAATAAACATTAAAAAAATGAGTACTTTACACTAGAAAGGTAAATCTTTGAGGAAAATATTCAAAAATTATACTCCCTCCGTTCCAAAATACTATGTACATTTAGAAATATTCACTGTTCCAAAATACTGTGTACATTTTGCTAAATCACATGACCTCCTCTTTCCAAAATTGGAGGAGAGTTGGAAGATTGACTTGAACTTGGTTCGTGAACAAGCGTACGAATTGTATGGGATATTAAGGAGAAGAAATCATGTGACTTCCTTGTAGCCATCATGGTCCAATAAAAATGAGAATTTTCTTAAATGTTCATAGTATTTTGGAACGGAGGGAGTATATTACTAGCTAATGAACTAAATGTTACTACTAATTCCGGACGGAGTATAAAATTTTCTTTTTCTGCGTTTTTGGAAAAAAAAAACTTCCAAAATTCGCTCAAAATGCCAAAACAATAAATCAAAGTAAACCCTAACAAGATGCATTCGGAGAAGAAGCCATTGACATACCAGAAAGCCGCGGAAAGCAGTCTGGATGCGGATAGCAGCCCATTCCTGTCGAACAACCCGGAAGTCCTTGGGCGGCGCGCGCACCACCGTCGCCACCGCCTCGTTGAACGCCTCCGCTGCCACCGACCCCGACTCCGACGCGTCCGGTGAATCTCCTCTCCCGGACCTGAACCCCTTCCAGCCGGCTCCGCCCAGCTCGCCGGACGAGCTCCTCCACGGCCTCCACTTCTTGCCCTTCCTCTCCTTCAAACCCCACAAACCAATCAACACACCCCAAAAAAATTAGCAAAAAAAAAAGAGCCCAAAGCGGAGTAAGAGCTTACATGGTGGTTGTGGTGGTGGTTTTCGGGCTTTTTGAGGCCGATGAGGGACTTGATCCACTTGCCGGAGGCGCCCATGGCGCTTGGAGCTCCAAATCTAAGATGGGTTTTGGATGGAGGCTCTGGAGTTTGGATTTGGAGGTGGAAAAATTTGATTTTTGATGATTTGGGGGTGTTTTGAGGGAAAAACGTGGGCTTTGTGGGTGGTTTTTTGAAATTCAAAATGGGAAAGTGGGGGAAGAGTGGGAATTCCCCGCCCGTGCGTCGGGTTTTGGAGAAGAGTGGCAGTTGTGTGATGTAATTGTCCAAGTATTTTGACATAATATCGCGACTGCCATTACTGGCCTTTTACTTGTGGAAGAAGGACGAAATGCTTCTGGGGTTTTTTGTCTGGCGTGGTGTCGGGTGTGGAGGGGTAGTTTCGTGGTTTGATGGAGAATTGGGGGGATTTTAGAAGTGAACGGGGCGAGGACGACGCGAAGATCGAGGCATTAGTACATGGGAAGAGAGAGGAGAGAGGAGTCTGGAGCGAGCGGGATCGGGTTCGGGTTCGGGTTCGGGTTCGGGTTTGGATTTGGGTTTTTTAGAAATGAAAGGAATACCCTTAACATTCGACCTGGCTTCCCTGAGAGCCTCTCTTACCATTATTTTCTCGAGGGTATTTTTCCAGGTAGATGAATTTTATTTCCTCCATTCGGAAATACTGTATAGATTTCAAAATATAGTTATTTTTATTAGCCCATGAGGCCCACAACCAACCAACTTGACTTCCATGATTAGGGCTGTTCGTAGACAGACATGGACACGGACAGAAGTCCATGTCCATTTAAATCTGTCCACCACTTATTTATCCGTGACGGACACGGCCCTCCGCTCCCTCTTTCTCTCCCCTCCCCTCCCCTCCCCTCTCCTCCCTCTCTGCCCCCCGCCCCTCCACTCCTCCTCCTCCACCCCCACCCCCACCCCCACCCCCACCGCCACCCCTCCTTCCTCCTTCCTCCTCCTCCACCCCCGCCGCCACCCCTCCTTTCTCCTTCCTCCTTCCTCCTTCCTCCTTCCTCCTTCCTCCACCCCCGCCGCCACCCCTCCTTCCTCTTCCTCCACCCCAACAGCCACCCCTCCTTCAGCGCGAAACTTGGGCGACGGCCGGAAGCCACAGTGCGCTGGAAGACAGGTAAAAAATAATTTTTTTTTATCCGTTGCCGGTGGTCATCGACGTGGTCGCCACCCCCCTCCTCTGCGACCGCGTCGATGACCCGGGGGCGGCCCCTCCGTCCTCCCCTCCACCCCACCGTGGTGCCTCCCCTCCGCGACCGCCCCCCTCCTCCCCCCACCCCGCCGCCTCCTCCTCCACCCCGCCGGCCGCCGCCCCCCTCCTCCTTGGACCTCGGACAGACGGCTGTCCGAGGTCCTTTGGCCGTGTATGTGGCCAAAATCCACATACAATTCATCTCGGTGCAGACACAGGCACGGACGCGGCCGGCCGCGAACAGCCCTATCCATGATCCCCTTTTTTTGGGTAAATACTTGCCTGATCCCCTTGTCCCCTTTGCCTCGAGCACCCCTCAAGAATGAGCATATTTTTGTTTTGGCGAGTAGATGTTTGGCCAAATTCCTACGAGCAAACCTTCTACAGCTCCATCAGTTGGCGGTGAGCCCTAATTACGTGGTTAAGTGATTAGAAGCTGTTTGGTCTTTTGCTATTGGAAACCTAATATAAGGGATTATAAGAGGCAAAACAGTATGGACTAATTTTAGGAGAGCAAGCCGCCACACACCAAGAGGAATTCAGCCTTCTTTAGGGAAGAATAATGGCTTCTATTTCATATGTAAGTTGTGTGAGAGGTGCTGAGAGAAATCATTATAATTCTCCCTTGTATTTGATTCTCTATCTAGTGGAATTGTGTGATCCCGTGGATGTAGGCAGCAAGGCCGAACCACATTAAATTTCCTTGTGTTCTTTGGTTTTTTGTTGGCGTTTATATGATTTATTCTTCCGCCGTGAGGGATTGGCCTGGTATGGGCTATTCTATCCCCTACAATTGGTATCAGAGCTTCAGGAAGAGATGGTCGACAATAGCAAATTCAAGAAAGAAAAATTTAATGGCCAAAATTACAGATATTTTGGCGCATGTAAATTGAAGACTATTTGTACCAGAAGGATCTTTATCAACCTTTGATTACAATCAAGCCCGTTGGTGAAGACAAGGTGGAAGAGATCGCAAGGTGGGAGTTGCTTGATCGCAAGGCTCTAAGGGCGGTAAGATTGTCTATTTCTTCATCGGTGGCATCAAACATCACGAAGGCCAAGACCACGAAGGAATGCTTTGATATGCTTGAGCAGTTGTATGCAAGTCCTTCTTCCACAAATATGGTACATCTTGTGACTAGCTTCTTTGATTTGAAAATGTACTGTGGTCAATCATTTAAATTCATTCTATGCTTTGGTGAATCAACTTGAAGCAGTAGATGTTAATTTTACAGAAGATATACAGTCTATTACTTTGCTTAAATCTTTATCGTCTGATTGGGAATCATTTAAAGTTGTTGTTCATAGTTCTCATAATATGGATAAATTTAAGTTGAATGATATTTGTGGAATGATATTGGTTGAAGAAACACGCCGTAAAGGTGGTTCTTCTTCATCTGGTTCAGCCCTAACTGTGGAGGAGAGGGGGCAGCGACCTCATAGGGGCAAACCTGGATAGAGAGGGAAATCCAAGAGGGGGCGGTCCAAGTCCAAGAACCGTAGGGTGATGGGGCTTATTGGCAATGTGGGCAGAAAGGCCATAAGAAGAGACATTGCACAACCCCCCCCCCCCTCTCATGATGGAGCACAAAATCATGACAAAAACGTAGTTAATGTTGCATATTCTGATTGCATGTTATTGTCTATGGAAAGTAAATGTGATGCTTAGATGATTGATAGTGGTACCTCATTTCATGCTACTTCGAAAAAAGATATGATGCAGAATTTTGTAGCTAGTGATTTGGGCAATGTCTATTTGGGTAATGACCAAGCTTGTGAAATCATAGGCAAGGGTGATATACTTTGTTGCTTAATGATAATGTTGTTCTTATGTTGAAATATGTTCGTCTTGTGCCTCGTTTAGCAAAAAATATTATTTCTGTTGGTCAATTGGCTACATGTAGTGTTACTACTCACTTTATATGAGTGACAATTAAAAAATGAGTAAATGTGTCATGGTAGTTGATCATTATGTAAAACCCACTCAAGCTCACTGTCAAACCTTTGGGCATTCTGAGGGGATGTAACATCATAGTCAGGGGAAAAACAGATCCCTTCATCAGAAAATTGGCCCTTCGGATATTGGGGCTCAACAGGTAAAATGCATTCTTCGTTCATATTCATGGCTTGTGTTACCTGTTCTAACTATATTTCAATGTTGGCAAGAGCCTGTGTGTGAGAATGGACAATCTGGGCATGGGTCCGTATTTCATCTCTCATCTCCTCACATTCAGTTTTTATCTCGGCTGCCATCTCAGCTACAAGGGCTAATAATTGGCTCATTTGGTTTTCTAAGGTAGATTGTCTAGTGGGTTGGCCAAACTTAGGAGTAGCGACTGGTTGGTAAGGCAGGTGTGGGCTTAGGAAATCTTGTCTAGGGGCCTGATGAAGAGTGAGCCCAGGGTTGGGTTGCTCCCAAGGGTTGCTAGGATGATCCTCCCACCTATGAAGACTTTGGGCCTCATTAACATACTTGTGTATAAAATCAAGGTACTCATGGGCCAAAGGGCACTCCACTGGGGTATGAATAGGACTTAAACAGAGGGCACATGGTTCCGACATATAAGGAGTTGTGTATTGTATGGAAGATGTGTCACTCCCAAAATTAGAGTGGCTATCCTACCCACGGTTGTAAGTATCAGCATATAGGGGAAGTGGGTGGTAGGGCACTTCATAGGGAGGGGGATTAGGTGTGTGTGAAGAACAATAATCATTAAAGCTCCTATATGGGTTATCATGGCTAAATCCATAAAAAGGTGAAGACATTTCCTCACCATGCATTCATTAACATCCAAACCACAATATCACACATCCACAAATCAAATAAACAATCCTAGATATCCACAACTAACAAAACATCAGTCCTAGATATCGACAACTAGCAGTCCTAATAGCCACAACTAACACAACGTGCTATCACAGAAAGAAAAGAAAAACACCAAGCACACAAATTAATCTACAGTGCACAAGGCAACGGCGCCAAAAACTTGATCGTTTAAAATTAAAACCCTTGCAAGTGCACAAGACAATTCTACTACAGTGAGTAAAAAAGGGTTGTCGAACCTCAGGGACGGATGAATGATTTACCAAATTCAAGTGAAAGAAAGTTGCAGTTTTAATTAATCAAGAGAAAGCAATAAAATTTAACTACTTTAAAATGGATTTTAACTAATATGGAGAAGTCAAAGGCTTCGAATCCACCACAAAATAAACCAGCTTATCGTATCTCTCTCTCTCTCTCTTTTAAATAAATTCCTAATTGGCTAGCATATTCGTCTCGGACATATACTTGTCAATTCGAAATATCGTGCTCTCCTCTCGGACGTAACACATAAATCAATTAAAATATGGAACTGTGATCTATCTCTCTCGAGCATAAATCAATGAAACCTTATTCCATTATAACACCTCAGTCTCCTTACGTTCCTCTCGGACACGCAAGTATTCCTCGGATTGAAACTCACAAGAATTCACTCTAGCCTCTCTCGAGCACATAGAATAAACCTCAATAAATTAACAGTGATTGTATAATAAGATCCATACACCAATTAAGGTAAAAGTTAAGATTGACATTGAAAAAAAACGATACAACCAATTTACTAGGGTTTCATCTATGCCTTGGACAAGAAGTTTAGCCGGCCATCGGACGAGGAGAACGCTGTTGATTTGTCGGAGTCATTTTGCACTATTCACCAGAAAACACTATTCACTGAACACTGTTCAGGGGTTACTGTAGCAATTTACTGTTCATCGTCTTCCTCGCACAGCCGGTTACTGTAGCAGTTGAAATCAGTTCAAAACTCCGAGCTTTTCTTCCTCCTTATCCTCTCCTTCTCCCTCCGGCCAACACCTTCTCTCCTTCTGGCCGAAACCCCGCTGGAATCTGGTGGAACAGCAGCAGAAAGCATGGAATGTCGTATCGGATATCGGTAAAATATCGGTCGGCCAAAGAGACGAAATATCGGAGATATAACGGAGATATTGTGTAAAAAAATATCGGTCGTTAAAAACTAGTTTTTACCATATATTTTCACAATCTAACTTCTAAAATGAGTTATACTAATTTAAACAAAGAATACATTTCAAAATATGCATATTAGGATAGAAAACAAACATGAAAGTTATTTTTTTCAAAAAAAAATATTTTTTAATTCAAAAAATACCGATATATCAGTCCAAAACCGCCGATATATCGGCGAGACGATTTTCCATGGCGGAAAGCCTCTGGTTTTTCCGGCCGAAATTTCCCCCGAAAGCTCTCTGTTTTTCCTCCTAAAAACCAGTCCTTTTTCCGGCCAGAAATCGTCTCTTTTATAGACGCCAATCCCGTCCCCAATCGAGCACAATCCAATTCCAATTTGAAGTAGAATCGAGCCCAAATCCGGCACCGACTTTCCTATTCTGGCACTCTATTTTTTTTTTGTTTCCTTCCCGATCGAGCACGGCTCTGTTCCGTGAGATGCTCCTCCCGGTCGCCTTGCCACAGTCGTTGTTGCTTCTCTTCTACACTGCTGTCGACCGTCGCCGAGCTTCATCTTCTCTGGCGATGTCGACATAGCCGCCATCGATCTGGTCAGAACAGGGCTCGGCCGTCGTTGTCATTTCCTTCTTCTTCACCGTGACCCAGCTCTCTCATCGTTGTCTGTTCCACCGTGAATACCAGGACCACTGTCATCGCTGTCCCACGGAGCTCAGCCACTGTCCAGCTTCGCCGGAATCCTTCGCCGGCGCCGTCTTGCCTTCACCGGTGCTCGAACCTCTGTTTCTTCGAAGGCCCGAGCTTTGCTTGGGTCGGTTTACTTTTCTTTTACTGAACCAAACCGGACCGGAATGGAACCGGTTCAATTCTATTCTTTTTTTTCTTTATTAAACAAAAACCCGTTGTATCGATCTCATCCATCCAATCTCATCTTGACGGTTCTTCTTTTTAGTCACGTCTCTTTCGCATGCTATATTTCCAATGATCATAACTTTTTGCTCAAAACTCCGAATTGCGAACAGTCAGTGGCGTTGGAAAGCTGACTTCGTGTACTTAAACATGAAGCTTAAATCAGTCCCATCAGAGATATATAATCGAAGTAATTAATATTCAATCATTAGAGTCGTGTTTCGTCATAATTTTGCATTTTGCTCTTGTTTCCTACAAAAACCAAAAACTATATTAAAGTAGTACTAATTCTAATCAAACACTAGCATAAACTTAAGTTTAGGAGATAATAAAATGCATATTTCATGTATAGATCAGTAGTGGCTAAGGGGAAGAAAATTGGGACACTATATATGACATCCATTTGTCATAAACACTCTATTGGAGTGGCCTCTAATGCTGTTGATGTGTGTTTGTGGCACTGTCGCCTTGGGCATATGTCAGAAAAATGGATGAAGATGCTATAGGATGAGGGAAAGTTATCCAGTTTGAAGTGTGCTGATCTGGCTTTTTGTGAGCATTGCATCATGGGCAAGCAACACAAAGTTTCATTTTCCAGAGCTACCTCAGAGCGCAGGATTGAACGGCTTGAGCTTGTACACATAGATGTTTGGGGATCAACCCAGGTTCCATCCTTTGGAGGTGCATCTTACTTCATTACTTTTATTGATGATGCTTCTCGTAAATTATGGGTTTTCTTTGCTAAGAATAAATCTGATGTATTTTCTATCTTCGTGCAATGGATAACACTTGTTGAGAATGAGATAGGGTTAAAATTGAAGTATTTGAAGTCAGACAATGGAGGTGAGTATTGTAGTAGGGAATTACAATCCTACTGTGACAAGCATGGTATTCGCATATTGCTAACTACTCCTAGACAGCCCAGACAGAATGGTGTTGCTGAGCGGATAAACAGGACCATCATGGAGAAGACACGTAGTATACAGCTACACTGTGGCCTTCCGCTTTTATTTTGGAGTTATGTCGTTGACACTGCAGTATATTTGATCAACAAGTCTCCAAGCTATCCCCTAGATGGAGGCATTTCTGAAGAGGCATGGTCAAAGAAAGAGGTAAAGATTGATCATTTAAGAGCTTTTGGTTGTGCAGCTTATGTGCATGTTGATGCAGAACATAGAGGCAAGTTGGATTCAAAGTCCAACAATTGCCACTTTATTGGTTATGGTAGAGATGCTTATGGTTATCGATTGTGGGATCCGATCCATAAGAAGGTCGAGTCATCTGGAGCATAGATGTTGTGTTTCATGAGGCAGAGTTTTATAAGCTCCATCAAGATCTACAAAAGGGAAGATGAAATAGGTTGAATATGAGTTTGTAGTACTTGAGGCTAAAAATTCTTCAAATGATAATAGAGCTCATATGGGGGCCAGTGCATCTAGTTATGAATGATCGTTTAAAATTAAAACCCTTGCAAGTGCACAAGGCAATTGTACTACGGTGAGTATTAAAGGGTTGTCGAACCTCAGGGACGGACTAATATTTTACCAAATTCAAGTGAAAGTAAATTTTGTTTTAATTAATTCTAGAAAAAGCAATAAAATTTAACTACTTTAAATCGGATTTTAATTAATATGGAGAAGTGCCAAGGTTTCGAATCCACCACACAATAAACCAGCTTATCGTTTCTCTCTTTTGAATAAATTACTAATTGGCTAGTATATTCCTCTCGGACATATACTTGTCAATTCAAAATGTAGTGCTCTCCTCTCGGACGTAACACATAAACAATTCAAAATATGGAACTGTGATCTATCTCTCTCGAGCATAAACCAATGAAATCTTATTCCTTTATAACACCTTAGTCTACTTACGTTCCTCTCTGACACGCAAGTATTCCTCGGATTGAAATTAACAAGAATTCACTCTAGCCTCTCTCGAGTACATAGAATAAACCTCAATAAATTAACAGTGATTCTATAATAAGATTCATACACCAATCAAGGTAAAATTAAGGTTAAGATAAAGGAAACGATACAACCAATTTATTCGGGTTTCATCTACGCCTTGGACAAGGATTTAGCCGGCCATCGGACAAGGAGAACATTGTGAATTCGCTGGAGTCATTTTGCACTATTCACTGGAAAACACTGTTCAAAATCACTGTAGCACTACTGTAGCAAAATCACTGTTCATGCGCAGGTACTATTCATCGTCTTCTCCGTTCGGCTGGTTACTGTAGCAATGGAAAATCCAGTCTTTTCCGGCCAAAAATCCACGCTCCTTCTTCCCTCTCTTCTCTTTTTCGGCCAAAGCCACTGGAATCCGGCAAGCAGACGACCCAAAAGCTCTGGTTTTTCCGGCGACTTTGGCTCCATTAAAGCTCTGAAATTTCTCCTCTCCCCTTCACCGTTCTCTTCTTCTTTTATAGACCTCCTTCAAGTCCTTATTGACTCGAATCGAGCCCAAATCCGAGTCCCAATCGAAGATGAAATCAAATTCCTAGTTTGAATAGGAGTCGGCTCTGTTTTTCTTTTTTTTCCTTCGCCGTCAGCACTGCCTTCCAATCCATCCTCGCCGGTGAAGCTCAGCCCACCGGTGCTCCGTCGCGATCCTTTCCGTCGTCGCCCAGGCCGCCGTGAACCGCCCAGGCCAACCCCTTCGCCGTCGATCCTTTCAAACAGAGCTCAAACAGAGCTTTGTCTTCTTTTTTTTTCCGCTCGTCGAGTCTCACCGCCGGAGCTCAGCCCAGCCTCGCCTTCCGCCGTCAAGATTGCCGCCGTCCTCTCTGCCGTCGTCCTTCACCGACCACTGTTCAGCCCTGCCGGTCCACTGCTCCTTCGCCGGCGTTCGAGCAGAGCTTGAACGCTCTGTTCTGGAACGAAGGCCCGAAAGGCCCGAGCTTTGGCTCGGGCCGGGTTTCTATTTTTTTTATTTATTTATTTTTTATTTTAACTGAACCGGACCGGAACGGAACCGGTTCATATTTTTTTTCTTTATTAAACTAAAAACCCATTGTATCAATCTCATCCATCCAATCTCATCTTGACGGTTCTTCTCTTTAATCGCGTCTCTTTCGCGTGTGATATTTTAAATGATCATAACTTTTTGCTCAGAACTCTGAATTGTGAACAGTCAGTGGCGTTGGAAAGCTAACTTCGTGAAATTTAACATGAAGCTTAAATCAGTCCCATCAAAGATATGCAATCGAAATTGTGAATATTCAATCATTAGAGTCGCGTTTCACCCCATTTCTGCAATTTACTCTTGTTTCCTACAAAAACCAAAAACTATATTAAAGTAGCATTTATTCTAATCAAACACTAACATAATCATCAGTTTAGGAGATAATAAAATACATAATTCATGTATAGGTCAATGAATAGGTGATTGATTCTTCTTCATAGACAGTTCTAGAGTCTCCAGCTGTCCCCTTGCAAACACCATTTGGTTGGACCAGCTCTAGGTAGATTAAGAAGAAACGAATATTTGATCCCTCCAACTCTGAGAGCACATCTGGTATGCACTCCATATTTGATTTTAGTCTGAATTATTTGCTCTTGACTGACAGTGGTGAACCAGAAAGTTTTGAGGAAGCTTGTAGGATAAACACTTCAGCTCAGTGGGAGCGTGCTACGGAGGATGAGATGGATTCATTGACATCTAATCAGACTTGTGAGTTAGTTCTTCTACCTTTAGGTAAAAAGGCATTACATAACAAGTAGGCTTACATGATGAAATAGGAAGCTGATGGGAGCAAGAGGTATAAAGTTAGACTTGTTGTCAAAGGCTTTCAACAGAAGTATGGAGTGGATTATACAGAAATATTTGCTCCTGTTGTCAGAATTGCTACTATCAAAATGGTATTGTCCATCATTGCAGTTGAGGATCTCCAATTAGAGCAGTTGGATGTTAAAACAACTTTCCTACATGGTGACTTGGAAAGAGGAGATCTATATGCATCAACCCCAAGGTTATGTGGTAAGAGGAAAGAAGAATATAGTTTGCAGGTTGTGTCTAAGAGCTTGTATGGTCTCAAGCAAGCTCCAAGAGAGTGTATCAAAAATTTGATGGGTTTGTACAATCTATTGGATTTTATCGTTGCTACTATGATCATTGTTGTTATTATAAAAGGTTGATAACCTCTTATTTGCTCTTGTTGTTGTATGTGCATGACATGTTGATTGCAGGAGCTGATATTGGTGAGATTGAGAAGTTCAAGAAGCAGTTGTCTTCTAATTTCGTAATGAAGAATCTTGGGCCAGCTAAGCATATCCTTGGTATGCGAATTATAAGAGATAGAGAGTGTTAAAATTGTTTCAAGAGGAATATGTTAAGATGGTCTTGATGAAGTTCAACATATTGGGTGCCAAACCAATTGGTACTCCCTTGGAGGCTCACTTCAGGCTTTCTAATGAGCAAGTTGTTGTGAATGTCACACAACTTAAGGCGCATTATCTAATTTAGGCTACTGGTCTATCTAAGATTAGTTTCCTTTTTAGTACAAGTTGTAATAAGGCATAATTGGGTAATCATGCCATCATTATGTCGTCATCATGTCGACATAATGACGTCATTATGATATCATAGTTGTAAAGGACTCCTCTTTATAAGAGGCCGTCTTCTATTATTTGGAGTATGGAGTAACAAAATTGTCTTTTCTTTCTAGCTTTCTCCTTTCTCTTTCCCTTTTTCACTATGGCGTTTGATTTCGTTCGTGTTCCCTGCGGGAACACAACATTGGTATCAGAGCCGTTCCGATCCTCCGGAACAGGGAATCAGGTGCTCGAACTGTGTGCAGAGATACTAGGGCGGATTCAACGGATCGAGGACAACCAAAGGGCCATCGCCGTTCAGCTCCACTACGAGGCCCAGCCGCAGTGGGGCTACCAGCCACCGCCGCCAGCGAATCTCTCCCTAACATGGCCGTCGCCGGTCCCATCACTGACAAGGGCACCCAAATCTCCAGCCGGCTCATCTCCCTCGACATGCAGCCAGCCACCCCTTATGTTATTCAGGCCCAGTCCTCAGCAGCAGACCATCCGGGAGCACCTAGCGGAGCCAGCAACGCCGTTCACGGCCAACATCACTTCCATGGTCAACCTTCCCTCTCAGAAAATCACAGCAGTACAGCCTCTCAGCACCCAACCCATGAACACCACCAAGACTAGCGGCGAATACCGGTACCCCAACAGCCAATCACCGCCAACTTTAGCCATGACCACCGCCATCTCCTCCCTCATCTTCAAGGGCAACAAGCAGAGCAAGATGAAGCAGCTGTCGGCCTTAGCCATGCCTACCAAGCGAGCACTGGCTGGCCTTGTCAACGAGGAGCCTGAGGCGACGAAGATGTCGTTCCTCTATCTTCCGGCCATTGCTGGCCTCTCGCCGCCAACCATCACCACCGTTGTGACAATGCGATTCAAGAGGAAACGCAAGAAGCGTGGCCCCATCGGCGCCGGCCAAGGTCGCATCTGTAAGTTGAAGAAGCGACGAAATCGACCAGGTGGCCGAGGCAACACCGGAAGGGCAATCTCCTCCATCACCGAGCCCGCATGTGGGGAGATCCTCTGCTCCACCCGCCTCACCGCCGACCAGCATATGATTCCACCCAATTCAAAAAAGTCGGGATTTTTGGCTGCGTCCACATTTGACGAAACCAGTCTCGAGGCTACTTCGCACCTCAACTATTTGATAGAATGCTCCAAAGGCCCATATCATCGTCCAGCCAAAATCGAGTGGCTGGTCAATTGGCATCAATACAATGATGATCCTTATGCTACAGAAATTGGCAATTCAGTTGCTAATGGCTTGGCTTCCGTCGAAGCTCGTGTTCTTCCTCCGCCAGAACTTCGGTATGGCAATGGTCCTAACTCAACATGTCAGCCAACCGTCTGTGCAGGGGATATGAGTCATATGACAATCAAGAACGTGGGCAATGGTGCTAGAGTTGATTGCTGGACAGGTGTGAACTTATCCCTAGATGAACATGGCTCTTTCTGCAGAATTGTGGATGCGCTTGTTTGCAGAGTGGACGACCAATTTCGTGCAACACCAGACGGGCAGTCGCTCCAACTTCTTTTTGTAATCTTGCCGGGCCAGTGCGAATCTGTTGTGAATGCCAGTAGCCAAGGCCACCCGTCAGCAGGCCAGCCATCTCCTCCTCCACCGATTTCTCCACTGCTCTCACCAACGCCAACAAGATCGGTGGGCCCAAGCACTCCTGGACCCAAGTCTTCCACCGCCTGGGCTTCGCCCACTTCGGTTTCCGCCGCGACCTCCACTTCGGCTTCCACCACCACACTCACGACCCCTCCACTGCCGCCATGATCCTCGCCAACGCGGAGGTCAACCAGGCAGAGGACTCGGTGGACATCCACATCCTTCCCGCCACACAGATTGGCTGCGAGGGGGCCCTCCACAAAAGCTACGCGAATTCCATGTGAAATCCAACGGCAAAGATCCTCTATGGTGGAACCGCCATTGCGAGAACCTGGGGCCCGATTGTTGCTCTATTCTCCTCTCATGGGCTGAGTGTGAACAACCCGTTCATCCTACAGCTCGATCTGATCGGCCACGACGTGAACATCATGGCAGCCTGGCCCAGCAACCTTGGGCCTAGTGGGCTTGCAGACGATACCAGGAGGATGGGCTTGATTGTGTTGTTTGGGACATCGATATCCTGCCCGCACGTGAGCAGCATCTCGGTCCTAATACACGGGGCCCCTTCGACGTGGCACCCAAGGGTTGACAACAATTACATGCTGCCTCCGGTCCCTCAACAATCGCATGACATCCTCGAGACGACCCGATCCAAGTGCTACCACCCCATCGGCGTCGCCCATCTCAGCTTCCACAGTATCTGCCACGACTACTGCCTTCAACACACCACCGCTGCCCTGAACACTACCTTCCCTGCCACTGCCGGAAGATTTTATTCTGTCAAGTTCATTTTCTCCGACGGCGCCACTGCCCTCCAAGAGCGCCTCATCCCTCCTCACACCGAGAGCCCGATCGATGGCGTCTCGTCCAAGGAATTCTTCCTCTTTTGCATGCTTGAGTATGCCACCGCTGCGGCCGCGTCTACCGAGATATTCGCCGACGGTCCTCACATCCCTTCTTGGTCGCATTGAGGACAATGCGATAGCGGAAGCGTGGTGGATTGTTGTGAATGTCACACAACTTAAGGCGCATTATCTAATTTAGGCTACTGGTCTATCTAAGATTAGTTTCCTTTTTAGTACAAGTTGTAATAAGGCATAATTGGGTAATCATGCCATCATTATGTCGTCATCATGTCGACATAATGACGTCATTATGATATCATAGTTGTAAAGGACTCCTCTTTATAAGAGGCCGTCTTCTATTATTTGGAGTATGGAATAACAAAATTGTCTTTTCTTTCTAGCTTTCTCCTTTCTCTTTCCCTTTTTCACTATGGCGTTTGATTTCGTTCGTGTTCCCTGCGGGAACACAACACAAGTCTCCTAGACACATGAGGAAATAACTCACATGAACAAGATTCCTTATGCATATGTTGTAGGTTCATTGATGTACGCAGCCACATGCACTAGACCAGACATTTCTCATGCTGTGAGTCAGGTAGCAAGGTTTATGGCAAACCTAGGTGAAGATCATTGGAATGCAGTGAAGTGGATTCTCAAATATATGAAGGGTTCCTCAGGTATATTTTTGTACTTTGTTGAGAGTTCCAGGATTAACTTAGTTGGTTTTGTTTATTCAGATTATGGAGGTAGTTTAGATAACAGAAGAAGCACTTCAGGTTTTGTCTTCACATTGGGCAGTTGTGCAGTTGCTTGTTAGTCACAATTGCAGAAATCTGTGACAAATTCATCTACTAAGGCAGAGTACATTGCAGCTATTGAAGCTTACAAAATGATGTTATGACTAAAGACATTCTTGAAGGAGTTGGACAAACTTCAAGAGAGGTGCGTGCTCTATTGTGATAATAAGAGTGCAATTGATATGACAAATAACAATGTGTTTTATGCTATAACAAAACATATTGAGATCAAATATCATTTTGTGAGAGAACTTGTTGAAGAGAAGAAGGTCTCCTTGGAGAAGATACATACTAATGAGAATCCAACGGTATGCTTACTAAAGTGGTGACGATGGAGAAATTGAGTGTTTGCTCAACCGCCATCAGCCTTCTACACTAGAAGGATGGCTGTGATTACACATTTGCATTAGGTAAAAGTGGAGTAATTGTCTTGCTTGCAATTGACTCTATTGGACAAATTGATTCAACAAGGATCAGTTTAAGTGGGAGAGTTGTTGATGAAGATTTCAAGCAATTAGGTCTCAAGTGGGAGATTGTTGGCAGTGTGCCCTAATTATGTGGTTAAGTGATTAGGGGTTGTTTGGTCTTTTGTTATTGAAAACCTAATATAAATGATTAGAAGGGGCAAAACGGTATGGACTGATTTTGGGAGAGCAAGCCGCCACGCACCAAAAGAAATTCAGCCTTCTTTGGGGAAGAAGAAGGGCTTCTATTTCGTCTGTAAGTTGTGTAAGAGGTGTGAGAGAAATCATTATAATTCTCTTTTGTATTTGATTCTCTATCTAGTAGAATTATGTGATCCCGTGGATGTAGGTAGCAAGGCCGAACTACGTTAAATTCCCTTGTGTTCTTTGCTTTCTTGTTGGCTTTTGTACTATTCATTCTTCCGCTGTGAGGGATTGGCTTAGTGTGAGCTATTCTATTCCCTACACCATCAACCTGAATTGCATCTTCTTTAAGTTCAACTTCATCTCCTCCTCCTCCTCCTCCTCCATGGGCCACACTATCTCCACTGCTTTGCCACTGCAATCTTTCCATGACTCATGAGGAAAGTGTTGCTGGATCTTTAGAATTGTGGGAAGCAGGAGAAAAGACACTATTGCCAATGAACAAAACTAGAATTTTATCAGTTAAGGGGAAGAGAACAAAGCTTTATCAGCAAAATGGGGAGAACAAAGCTCACCTAGTGAGCTTTGCGATAATCAACGACCATCCACGACTCCTCGTCGATGGCCCGATCGACATGGTATTCATAACCCAACGTCGACGATGACCTCGAGGACGCTAAGGGTGCCCTGGACGGCAGGGCGAATGCACTCGAGCGTGAATGAGAAAAATGAAATGAACTCACGTGAAATGTCTCTATTAGTTCCGAATGGAGGGTGCACCATTTTTTAGGTTCATGTCTATCATGTAATTGAGATTTAGGGGTATTTTGGACAGTGAATGCACCGCAACCAGTCAACTCTTCTTCAATTCACTAGAAATAAGATTGGATAGAGAATTAAGGAAAAATTGGAAATTCTTATAAAAGTTTAATTCTTTAACTTTTCAAAAATGGGTTTGGATAGTTAAAAGGAAAGGAATTGAAATTTCACATGAAAGTTCAATTCTTCCTTATTTTCACCTTATATTGGTGAAGTTCCTCTCTAACGACTCTCACCAATTTCTTTCTCACTTTCATGTTATATGAATTCATCCACAATTGACTTTTTATTGATCAATTATTAAATATTCGCATTCTCACCTCTTTCGCTATCCAATTAAATTTCTTATACTTTCCAAATTCAGATTGATTAATTCAAATGAATTTTACCTCAATTTCTTTCCGATTTAACTATCTAAGCACCCCTTATAAAGAGTAATTATAAAATAGGTTAGAATGAAGGCTTAAGGTTCATGTTGCCACAACCCTAAATTATTAAACAAATTCGCTACTTAGTTATGAATTTATGATCATGATCATGATTATGAAAGAGTAACAATGGGTTGCATACTTCTCTAATACTCCCTCCATACAAAAAAACATGGCAATATTTAAAAATGAACTAATGTTAGTTAATTTTGAAAACCAATTGATCTATTAAAAGTGCCCGGAGGGAGTAGTGCGTTTATAATACTTGGGTTTGTTTGTGTGTGTATTGTATTTTTTCATATCATAATATTTAGCTCATCAAGCCTCCCGAAGCCATCTTGTTTTATGTACTATGATCTCCTCGTGTATTTTGCTTCTATGTAATGTCTAGAGGTTCTATTAATGCATTAGACTTAGACCTTCTTGTATCTAGTCCTATGCATTTTTTTATGAATATTGATTACAATATATAGATTGTATGGTAGATTCTAAGTAGATGCCAACCTTAGATAACTGGATAACGTGTATGATGATGATAAATTTTAGGCATAATTTTTAATCGGAAATAGTTTGTGGAAAATACCTATAGGAATTGTTAACAAGAGAAAATACTAGTGTGTTGTACGAAAAAGAGAGTCAATTGTGGTGACTCGGGGTGGTTATTATTCTTGGAATGTCAAGAGCTAAAAAATACTGTGAAATCTAGGCGTCACAGATACATTGTCAAAACGCCGGACAGTTACAGACTTATATAGACAAGGTGATCAGTATGAAATTATGAATACAGAGGCAGACAGATTTGACTGATTGAGTCATTGAATTTCGAGTTCCGATTTGGTGGCGTATATTAATACAGGGGAAAGCAGGTTTGAATCACCGCCCTATCTGCCAGGCCTGGCCGGTGCTGCAACAAGACGACTCCTTATAGAATATAGTATAGAGGCCGACTCCTTATAGAATATAGTATAGAGGCCGGTTTATAACAGACTTGTCTCATGCAGCTTACATGAATCAAGTCATCTTAAACAGTTAAATTTTGATCTGATAGAGGGTGTTAAATCAGTGAGTGGGTGAGTGTAAATCATTACCTATTTTATATATTTAAACACATGCAAACTGCATGAGACAAGTCCCATTTAAACTTTTCCGTATAGTATCTCTTAAAGTATACTCTTTTCTTAACATATTAATGTCATAACTGTAGTTCTTTATAAAATTTAAAAACACTCTGATTGTGATTTTTGCACGTTGTTAATGTAGAAAAAAAATGTTCCTAGATGTTTTTGTCTTCTAGCTCATAATTCTAAAGTCAAAGCCCACTATATCTGACCCGCGATCAAGACGCGAGACTGTGTCCGGTTCTCTAATCAAAACCTAGCGCTGGAAAAGGTTTTTCATCGACCCGAACCACCTTTCCAACATTTTTTGGGGTCCTCTCCATCAATTATCAAACCAAATCAGACATGACCAATTTGATAATGCTACTTCTTGATTGAAGTTATGGAAGCAATTACGAAAATATTTCTTATTACTTTCATGCAAGAACTTACAAAAGGAAGTTACATCACTGTTACATATGGGGTTGTAAATAATGAAAGAATTGAACTTGATCAATATGAATCATCAGCCTCTACAAATGAAATAATGGGAAATCAATTGCTATCTATATCTGAAACTCAATTATAAAAAAATTCCTATGAAGATCAAACAAAATCTACCAACTGAATAGGTCACAAGGGAAGGCTTTCACTTCACTCCACCAAAGAGCATGTGGCTCAAAAAAAATAGAGCTGTGGGAGTAGGCCTAGTTGGCTTTCTGAAGAATGACCACCCTGGGGCTGGGGAGCCCCATGTAGGCCAGCCTTGGGGAGAGCCTGACCTTCGGGCTTGGCCGTGGTGAAGGGATTGGAGCAAATGTAGCAGGAGTGACCCGCGGCGAGAGGTTAACCGTCTCAAGGGCCCTGAATTGGAGCTCGGTTGGGTAGTCGCGGACGCATCCAATACGGGGTCCTGTGCCTGTGCTCCATTTGCAGGATAATGGCTTCCCACACTGGAACCTTGGTACATTCTCTTCTTCCACACCAGGAGTACTTTCCTCTTGGGTAGGCATCTCTGCACTGAAGGAGCTCAAGTCCACAACATCTCCTGTTTTAGTGGATCCCTCTTCCATATCCTTTAGAAGATCCTCCTTGCCACTACTAGATGAGAGATAGTCATCATCTGTTGCACATCTCTGTAAAGCCAAGGAGAGGGGCGTCTTAGATTGTTTAGTCTAATATAGGTAGAGTAATCTTGAGCTTTGCAATAATTTAAGAGCAATTACAGGAGGATGATATATTACCTTGACATTGCTGAGGTCTACATTGTGCTCTTCAAGAAAGCTAATGAACTCTTTGAAGTTCTCTTCTGTTGGAAGGTAGTGACCACTGTAAGGCCATATAGCCTGTGTGGTGGCAAAAGGTAAATCTTGAATTAGAAGGTTCTTCCAAAAGAGAAAATCCACCTAGTGTTTGTTGTAGCTACTATGTAATCACCTATATGATTATTACCAAGATGCAAATTTGTACCTTAAGATCCCCCCATTCTGCAACAAGTCTCCCAGCTGCAGTTGTGGCTCCTCCAGATAGAAAACTTGAATGTTGAAAGGTGCCTTTCTTCTT